>CP092882.1:22936088-23036348 GCA_030710605.1 Cordylochernes scorpioides | reverse complement strand
TGTTCAGAGACAATCTAGACAGCCTGCATAGCGCCTCCCTACCTTTCGCCACCATCCCATCAGGTGTACCTGTGATGCCTTGGAAGTACTTGAAGGCTGATAGGAATATTGGGGGTAGCTGGGCGTCACTGGAGCACTGAATATGGTCTTAGAGTGTAGAGGTAGAGGTTCAAAAATTTGGAATTATTGTAATGCGTACCACGTAGTGATGAAGAATAGGTGCATCGAAATTAGGGGTCGAGTTCTTCTAATCGGAGAGCGTTGTCGGGTGCACTATTCTGACTAAAAGTTGGTCTTGTGTGTACAATCCTTCAGTCTCGGTGTTCATAATGATTACCTCTTAACGTATATGTAGTTGAAACACAACGGTTTTTGGTCTTGGAGTAATTTTCAAAGTATTTTTGTTGCGATAAACTTTGCGTAGATGACATCGGGTTTCTTGGGAATAAGTCTACGAGGGTCTCTCACACTTCGGTGTATAATTTTGTATTAACTCGGCCTGAAAAGGTCTAGCAGATAATGGATAAAATATTAGAGAAGATTTATTTTCTAGTCTATGCTGTTGAATAGAGTGGGGATGTTAAATGTCAGCCAAGTCTGTCTTCTTTGCCTTATAGACTAGAACTGGGTTGTGTTAAAAGAAAAACTTTGTTTCTGGGGCCACCATGTGCATTCAAGGCTTCAAAACGGCCTCCAGGACATTGATGTAGGTGTCAGCGTTCACCCTGAAGCCCCGTTCAAAGAAGTGGGGACACATGACATCCCCTTTAGTGCTGATGACGCCAAAGAAGATCACGGGAGCAGGGAATCTCGTGTGCATCACGAAAGGTGCCTTTGAGGGTTCTTTAAAAATCAAACGATCATTCCTGGCATTTTAATTAGGTCCTCAACGTTCTTTTCATCAGAGAGGAACCTCAGAACGCCACAAGAGTCATGTGTCAGGTTTCTGAGGAAAGCAGTAGCCTTTCCATTTCTGCTTTCCTTCATAGCCTCAGTCATCAATTGTTATTTCTAAAGGGCATAGGCTTGAGACCATAGTTGCTCTAATGGAAAGTTCTAATTGTAATAGGTCAATACCCAACTTCATGTCTATGGCGCTCATGATCTTTTTTCCAGGGTCTCCATCAATCTTGACATTTGACAAATTCTTCGTCACTTACCTTTCCTATCGACGCGAGTTCTTTTTCTTGCAAACGTTCCTTCTTCGTCACTGTCGACCTCATCAGACTGCCTCTGTGCACATATTAAACAGTGTGTTCTGGTAGATTAAGAAAATCCAATGTCTCTTTTAGGCTCCTCTCGGCACGCCGAGAAACGATTATGGCGCCTTCTTGATTATCATATTGTTATATGTTGGGATGTAGATGGCTTTTGTTCACTAGTGATGCCTTAGAAGAATCCAGAACGAGTTCACATTAAAAGGAGGATATTTTATTATTACAGTAACAAGGAAGATAATTGTATAGCGAAATACACGGTAGAATCAAAAAGTTCCCGAATTAAAAAAAAAATATATATATAAACAACTTTTAAAAAATATAAAATCAATTTTACTGTAAATCATAATGTCTAAACTATAATTTAATTTAGCAACGCCAGTAAATGCGCATGCGTAGTTTTCATTTTAGGTATATTTTTGTTGTAAGTATTTAGCTCGCGTCAGTTTCTGAAATTTCATCATTTGAGCAAATATTACATTTTGTGTAAATTTAAAAAATTCTTTCACAGAGACATTAGCATTAATGAATGAGGCTTATGAAGACCAAAAATTGTCACGAACGCAGGTTTTTTTCTGGTATAAATGTTTTAAAGATGGCCGCAAGAGCATCGCAGATGATTCAAGGTCAGGTCGGCCATTGACGTCAACAACGGATCGCAATATTGGACAGGAACGTGATTTAATTGTTGCTGATAGAAAAATTACTATTGATTATATATCAGAAATACTTGGAATTTCGTGTGGTAGTTGCCAAAAATTATTGTTGGTAATTTAAACATGATAAAACTTTGTGGTTATTTTCTCACGAAATTTAACAGATCAACAAAGAGAGACCAGATTATCAATTTAAAAAGATTCAATTAAACTGCGAATAATGATTCTGATTTTTCAAAAAGAATAATAACTGGTGATGAAACAGGGTGCTTTTTTTTTATCCACAAACCAAAAAACAATCACTCGAATGGCACACACCAAGTTCTCCAAGGAGGAAGAAAGTTTGTCTTGACAAGTCCAAAGGAAAAGTAATGCTTGTAGTGTTTGTCGATTTAAAGGATTTGTCTATTATGAATTTATTAAAGAGGGGAATACTATTAATAAACAGGTATATAAAGAAATACTTGTGCGCCTTCTTGATGCGATAAGAAGAAAAAGAAACAAACTTTTTAAAATCAAAACAGTGGAAATTGCTACAAGATAATGCCCCTGCTCATAGAGCCATTATTGTTCAAGACTATTTAGCCAAACACTCTGTATCTGTCTTGCCGCATCCTCCTTACTCTCCTGATATCGCCCCATGTGATTTGTTCTCCTTTCCAAAACTTAAAATGACGTTAAAAGGGAGGCGCTTTTCATTGTCATCAGAAGTAATTGAAAATGCGACGGTGGAGCTTAACAAGCTTAGAAAAATTGACTTTGAACTAGCATTCCAACAGCTTTTTTCACGCTAGAAAAATGTGTAGATAAACAAGGCTCCTATTTTGAAAATTTTCATGTTTAAATTACTATACTATGAATAAATAATTGATTTTTAAAAAGTTCGGGAATGTTTTGATCCTACCTTGGATAAAAGTTTGATATTTTTTTCCCAAGGTGTGTGCATTTTATCACTTTAAATTATATTTCTATTATATATATATCAATGCATTATTAATATATATATATTATTTTGGATAAAAGGTATCTCCTGAAAAAATAAACTTTTATCCGGCAGAGTTTCCTCACCACTCTGGAAGTACCTGCCTCGGCGCGTTACCCTTTTTGGCGGTTCACCCCCCAGGAGCCCTAAATGGTCCTGAGAAGTCCTATTCCACTTCTAGCTTTTACTAACCCCACCATCGGATCTGACCTGATGGCGCCAGCAAAGCTAGGGCCCTAGAACTGACCAATTGTTGAAGACTCGTGTCCCAGGAAACGGAAATATTTTACAAACTAAAATAAATTTGATATAAATTTTAAATATGTTATAAGCTATGAAAATAAGAAAATTATGTTCACAATTTCATATGATGTTGGGATATGATTGATATATAATTCCAGAAAATGAAATTTGTTTTACAAAGTTTTTAATTTAATGGTTCTTCTCTGATAGAGATGATATCTGACAAGATTCTCAAGGAAAATTATTAAGATTATAAGATTGATTGTATTTGATGACTGTGTGGTGATATTCCTACATGTAGTTCTTGGAATTCTGGTAGCTGGATAGCATCTAGCAATTGGACTCTGTTTCTTAAAATTATTTTCTATACGGCGAAATCTTCTTGATAATATCAGTGTAATATTAATAACACATTCAAAGTGATTGTCGTTAAGAAACAGGCTGCCTGGCCGTCATCAATTGTTCTTCAAATATAAAACACTTCGACCAGTGAATCTTTTTATTGTCTGGCCGAAATGTTTTTTATTTGAAGAACAAAGTGATTGTGTATGTGTAAAAGGTATATTTTGTTTTTACTTCTTGTACATACAGTACTGGTCATGAAAACCACGGTGGTAAGAGGTTTGTGACTACTCATACTTTAGGTACACCAAATGTCTTTACTAGCAATATCAGGCAATGGAACCATGGGGTTAATGTCTGGATATACATATATAGTGCATGACGTTTCGTTGAGAAACAGGCTGCCTGGCCGTCATCAATTGTTCTTCAAATATAAAACACTTCGACCAGTGAATCTTTTTATTGTCTGGCCGAAATGTTTTTTATTTGAAGAACAAAGTGATTGTGTATGTGTAAAAGGTATATTTTGTTTTTACTTCTTGTACATACAGTACTGGTCATGAAAACCACGGTGGTAAGAGGTTTGTGACTACTCATACTTTAGGTACACCAAATGTCTTTACTAGCAATATCAGGCAATGGAACCATGGGGTTAATGTCTGGATATACATATATAGTGCATGACGTTTCGGTAACAATGTTTTTATCATCATAAGATAAAAGTACTTAATTCCGTAATTTTGTACTTGTAACAACGTTGTTACCGAAATTAATGCTGTCACACACTCTTTAGTTTATTGGATTTGATCTTATTACCTCGTGTTTATGATTTAACACCCTAATTGAGGGCATATAGTGAATTTACACAGATTTATTTTTATCAACCACTATTTAGTCGGTGCTCGTTTGATTTACAAATATGAGGTTTGAATAGCTGGCATGCAAATATATCATAATTTTTATGTGACAATCTGTCTCACTACGTCTTCCTGACGTTGAAGTGAAATAGAAAATGGAATAGGAGAAAGGACTTAAGTGTATCAACAGAAGCCAATATGACTTATCCTAATCTCTGTGGAAAGAGGCAGCATTCGACCAGAGCAATGGCCGTTCTTATCTATCTAGGGATTGAAACAACTTTATAACATCGTTCATATAGGTGATTATATTTGGTTAGATATACAAACATGAATTTGTGTAAATTATTTTAATTCGCGATCGAACGTTGTGGCCCACTCTATGTATTACATCCCAAACACGACGCCAGCCATCTTTGTCTTGAGCTCGATGTACCATCTCAAGCCGGTGAGTTCCTTTAATTGGTCCACGAAGCGTGTCGGCGGGCGTCCAGGTATGTGTTGCCCAGACGTCTTTCCTGTCAGTATGGTGTACTCCCTGCTTAGCGCGATGTGACCGAAGAATCTCAAACAATTACGTTTACATACACGAATAAATAAGATTAAATAAGGATATATACGATAAATATATATATATGGTAATCTGAACTAACAGACCCATATTGGTAAAATAACAAGATTGTCGTGTTGTATAATAGAAACACCCCTGTAAATAATTATACGCATGATTGACATGTATCATTGCATCACCATATGTAATGTACCCTGTACAAACTGAGAATAATAAAAAAAAAACTGGGCAATAGAAGAAGAGTTGAGCTAAATAGAAAATATTGAGATATAGAAGTCCAACAACGTTTAAGAACGAGGATTATAAGATGTAGGAAGTTGCCAGAAAGTCGTTAAGAGTGTACAATGACCGCTCTTACACGATCAACGTCCTTATTGCATCCGCCGAAGGTCCAGTACTTCCTAATCGGAACGATATATAAACCTCCGCAAAGCCGGAAATATACAGTCACTTAACCATCCGCGAAAGCCCTCGTCAGTTGTCTCCAAGGTCCACCATCGGGCATGCCGTAGACCAGTAAGAATTCTTCTTAAATCTCCATCTTTTGCTGCTAGCTCAACTCTATCTGTTCACGGAACTTTCTTAGTACAACTGTGCCCCTTCGTTTTGTGTGTGCACAATCCCAAGTGCAATCCCAGTGCAATTTGTTCGATATGTCAGGGTCTGACGAGAGAAGTTTGGATTAAAGGAATGTTTATGGGTATGAATAATATCGGGTAACCTAACATGGCGTTAAATGATTGGTGATGTTGGTAAATTCTACTGTTTGAAGAATGGTAAAGAGGAATGGGTGAAAATGCGTTTAATGAGCGTTTTAACTACAGCGATTTTATGGCTACGAGAGGGGGCAAAAGGACGTGCAAGAGGTGGAGGTCTTCTCTATTAGAGGAGCAGAGGTCTAGTCCTGGCTTGTGGTCACTAGGGACGATATCGGCCTTTCAGGAATAAGTCCGACAGCATCGCTTTTACATTTAGAGCTGTACTTATTTGTCGATAATATCTGTTGTTTTAATACTATTTACCCTTGAGGTGGGTAACCCCAGCCAATACATCGACCTGTCCACTTTGTGTGAAATAACTCTGGCTGTCTATATCGTTGGCGGATCTATGGCTAAACTATAGATTGAAATTTTGCCGGGAGGAAATTGATCAATATGGTATATCTACTTACTTTAGGGCTCAAGTACTCAACTCAGTACTTAGAAACCTGATCACTAAAATATATTGTCGCGAAATATGTTTAAAGTGATACCGAAGTAATTGTTTATTATTAAATATTTTCTTGATTTATCAAGAAATCGGGTTGGTCAAATATTACGGAGCAAGTTAAATAAACGTTTAATTTATTTTTGCTCCACTAGATGGCGCTCTGCCATCTAAAAAGCACATGTGTAATGTATATGATAATAATGTATTAAATATGTATAAATATTTTAATAGTTCGATGTTATGTAAATCCTGTACCTATATATATTTCTTTCTTTTTAACTAAGACGACAGGAGAGGACCAGAAACTATCCGATGGTTGAATTATTCCTTGTTTAAGCACTTCTGTCTACTTCTGTCTGAATAATGATTCTTTCTTTAAGCATGGAACCTGGAGGTTCTGTGTGGACTACCGCCGATTAAACAAAATAACCAGGAAAGGCATATACCCGTTGCCCAGCATCTCCACCAATTGTCGAATTAAATGAATAGAGGTATACAGAGCTATTTTAGCAAGTTTTATTATTAAATTAAGGCAGTGAGTGATGTCTTTCTCACCTTAAATCTGAAGAAAAAGAAAGAAATATACAGTTACAGAATTTACATAACATCGAACTATTAAAATATATACATATACGATGGGAAAACTCCTATCCTGAAAAACCAACTTAACAGGTCAGACTTCACCATGCTTTTCCATCTTAGAACAGGCCATCTACGTCCAATGATTTTCACAAGTGGATCTAAAACCTTTCCGAATTGCACCAAATGTAAGGATTCTCCAGCGAGCCCAGAACACATCATGCAATAGGCATCGGGCATTACCGAACAGACATCTACACCGACCCAGCTGTGGTCATCGAGGCGATAAAGAGGCCTTCAGGATCTGGTCTAGACTTGAAGTCCAGACCTGGGACAAGAGAAAAAAATTCAATAATAAAAAATTACTTTGATTATATTATCTTATAATACCCTATATAAATTCGATACGTTAATATAAATACAAGTAGCTGTGATTTCAATCCAGTAGAAAGAGAACCAAATAGAAAATAAATACATCAAAACTAATATTATTCAAGTATAAGCTATAAACCAAAAATAATAAATAGCAATTTTAAAGATAATGATAGAAACACAAACAATATTGCCGTGAACAAATATTTTTTATAAAAATTCAACCTCTTTCAAAGAAACAAGGAGACTTAACTATTCTAGGAGAAAATAATTAATAATTAAAGGTAATTAAATGCAAAAAAGGTTTACAATCTGCACTAATTAATTGGCAAAAATGGATTTAAGAGGCTTATAAGACAAGATTAATTGTTTTAGGGCTCACGTTGATGGGAGTTTGGGAGGAATCTTGTTATCTTTCTTATTGTCACAACAAGTGGTGGAGTGGGGCTCATAATCTGGGTGATTCTTGTCGCCTAGAAACTGGAGGTGGTCTCTTACTGGAGGTTGCGTTTTTTTAGATAAAGCTTTGTTTTTCCAATGATAGACATTTAGGAAATTCGGAAAGGTTTTGGATCCACTTGTGAAAATCATTGGATGTAGATGGCCTGTTCTAAGAAGGGAAAGCATGGTGAAGTCTGATCTGTTAAGTTGTGAGTTGGTTTTCAGGAGAGGAGTTTCCCATCGAACCATGTGTAAATATTTTAATAGTTCGATGTTATGTAAGTTCTAAAGAAGTACAGAAAGGCGGTCACTATTAGGAAAGTCTCTTCTGGAGGTGGTTTCTTACTGGAGGTTATGTTTTATGAGGTCAGCCATTTCTTTACAATGGTGGTTGTTCCGAAAGGTAGTCACTTTCAGAAAGGTTTTACAGTACACCTGGACTCTCCTGGAGATGGTCTTTTACTGGATTTTGCGTTTTGTTAGTCATGATTTTTTTTTCCAATGGTGGACATTTAGAAAGGCGGTCACTATCAGGAAATTTTTACAGTACATTTGGTCTATCCTGGAGGTGGCATCTTATTGAGGTTATGTTTTATTAGGTCAGCCATTTCTTTACAATGGTGGTTGTTCAGAAAGGTAGTCACTTTCAGAAAGATTTTACAGTACACCTGGACTCTCCCGGAGTTGGTCTTTTACTGGAGGTTACGTTTTGTTAGGTCAAGCTATTTTTTACAATGATGGTTGTTCAGAAAGGTGGTCACTTTCAGGAAGGTTTTACAGTACATCTGGACTCTACTCGAGGTGGTCTCTCACTGGAGGTTATGTTTTATTAGGTCAAGACATTTCTTTACAATGGTGGTTGTTCAGAAAGGTGGTCACTTTCAGAAAAGATTTACAGTACATCTGGACTCTACTCGAGGTGGTCTCTCACTGGAGATTATGTTTGCAAGTTCAAGTTGTTTTTGATATCATTATGATGGTTTCTTATTAGATGTGTTGTTGATGAGAGGTTTTACTGCCTGCCTGGACTCTCCAAGAGGTTGTCTCTAATCGTAGGTTACATTTTTATTGGTTAAATCGCTTTTGCTCATATGAAGGTGGTTGCCTATTAGATGTATGGTTAATGAGAGGTTTTACTGCCGGCCTGGTCTCTCCAAGGCAAGCACTGTAGATAGCTCTGGTTGCAATCCTTGAAGGCGACGACTTCGTCTGGTGATTGTCTCGTTACCCGGCGTCCCCACCACAATTGTCGCGATGAAAAATAATTAATTAGGCCTTTTAATTACTTTGAATATTTATTTAATTAGTTATATGCGAGAATTCAAATATAAAATAAGAGTTACTATTTACATGAGCCAAATCGACCCAGCCGTTAGAGCAAGAGGGGAGAACTGAGATCTTTTCTCCTTTTTCTGCTTACCCCGACCGATCGGTCCAGATAAGAGGGAAATACCAGGACACTGTCCTCCTGACAATATATAAATTCAATGTTGTTTTCTTTAAATAGAATATTTAAAACATAATGCATTAGCGCGCCATCTGTTGTAATAAATTGACACTATTTTTGTCGTGTATGATTCTTTTTGAATTTTTATGAAAAATAGACACTTCGGAAGCTTAAAAAAAACTCTAACTGGCCGAAGTGTCTATTTTTCACAGAAATATGAATACCGGCCAGAGAATCTCCATCTTCAGGATTCTTTTTGAAATTGAACAATTTTCTACTGCCCTTATTACAATGATAAAACAATGGCCCGGATTAACAGTAGTAGAATAACTGGCGAAATCGCAGAAAGGCTTTACTACTGATGAGCCAGGGCCCCTCCGATTAATTTATCATTGCAGTAAGGGCAGTAGACGGCGAAATCGCAGTAAGGCTTCACTACTGATGAGCCAGGGGCCCTCCGATTAATTTATCATTGCAGTAAGGGCAGTAGATGGCGAAATCGCAGGAAGGCTTTACTACTGATAAGCCAGGGGCCCTTCGATTAATTTATCATTGCAGTAAGGGCAGTAGATGGCGAAATCGCAGGAAGGCTTTACTACTGATAAGCCAGGGGCCCTTCGATTAATTTATCATTGCAGTAAGGGCAGTAGATGGCGAAATCGCAGGAAGGCTTTACTACTGATGAGCCAGGGGCCCTTCGATTAATTTATCATTGCAGTAAGGGCAGTAGATGGCGAAATCGCAGGAAGGCTTTACTACTGATAAGCCAGGGGCCCTTCGATTAATTTATCATTGCAGTAAGGGCAGTAGATGGCGAAATCGCAGGAAGGGTTCACCACTGATGAGCCAGGGCCCCTCCGATTAATTTATCATTGCAGTAAAGGCAGTAGATGGCGAAATCGCAGGAAGGGTTCACCACTGATGAGCCAGGGGCCCTCCGATTAATTTATCATTTCAGTAAGGGTATTAGAAATTTGTTTACTTTCATAAAGTATCTTACTTGTAAAACTTGATTAAAATTCTTAAAATATGATTTTCAACAAATTTAGCTTTTAGGGGGCTTATAGAATATAGAAAAGAGTATTTTAAACAGGGTCAGATGACTAAGAAAACTGAATTGATGGAAACTAAACGTTTATCATCAAGATTAACTCCTAAGACAGGAAAAATTCCAAGATAAGTGACTCCTAAGACAGGAAAAACCCCAAGATAAGCTACTCCTAAGACAGGAAAAATTCCAAGATAAGTGACTCCTAAGACAGGAAAAATCCCAAAATAAGTTACTACTAAGACAGGAAAAATTCCAAGATAAGTGACTCCTAAGACAAGAAAAATCCCAAGATAAGTGACTCCTAAAACAGAAAAAATCCCAAGATAAGTGACTCCTAAAACAGGAAAAATCCCAAGATAAGTGACTCCTAAGACAGGAAAAATCCCAAGATAAGTGACTCCTAAAACAGGAAAAATCCCAAGATAAGTGACTCCTAAAACAGGAAAAATCCCAAGACAAGTGACTCATAAAACAGGAAAAATCCCAAGATATGTGACTCCTAAGACAGGAAAAACCCAAGATAAGTTACTACTAAGACAGGAAAAATCCCAAGATAAGTGACTCCTAAGACAGGAAAAATCCCAAGATAAGTGACTCCTAAGACAGGAAAAATCCCAAGACAAGTGACTACTAAGACAGGAAAAATCCCAAGTTAAGTGACTCCTAAGACAGGAAAAATCCCAAGATAAGTGACTACTAAGACAGGAAAAATCCCAAGATAAGTGACTCCTAAGACAGGAAAAATCCCAAGATAAGTGACTCCTAAGACAGGAAAAATCCCAAGATAAGTGACTACTAAGACAGGAAAAATCCCGAGTGACTTCTAATACAGGAAAAATTCCAAGATAAATGACTCCTAAGACAGGAAAAATCCCAAGATAAGTGACTCCTAAGACAGGAAAAATTCCAAGATAAGTGACTCCTAAGAAAGGAAAAATCCCAAGATAAGTGACTTCTAAGACAGGAAAAACCCCAAGATAAGTTACTCCTAAGACAGGAAAAATCCCGAGTGATTCCTAAGACAGGAAAAATCCCAAGATAAGTGACTCCTAAGACAGGAAAAATCCCAAGATAAGTGACTCCTAAAACAGAAAAAATCCCAAGATAAGTGACTCCTAAAACAGGAAAAATCCCAAGACAAGTGACTCCTAAGACAGGAAAAACTTCAAGAATAGTGACTCCTAAGACAGGAAAATCCCAAGATATGTGACTCCTAAGACAGGAAAAACCCAAGATAAGTTACTACTAAGACAGGAAAAATCCCAAGATAATTGACTCCTAAGACAGGAAAAATCCCAAGATAAGTGACTCCTAAGACAGGAAAAATCCCAAGACAAGTGACTACTAAGACAGGAAAAATCCCAAGTTAAGTAACTCCTAAGACAGGAAAAATCCCAAGATAAGTGACTACTAAGACAGGAAAAATCCCAAGATAAGTGACTCCTAAGACAGGAAAAATTCCAAGATAAGTGACTCCTAAGACAGGAAAAATCCCAAGATAAGTGACTACTAAGACAGGAAAAACTTCAAGAATAGTGACTCCTAAGACAGGAAAATCCCAAGATATGTGACTCCTAAGACAGGAAAAACCCAAGATAAGTTACTACTAAGACAGGAAAAATCCCAAGATAAGTGACTCCTAAGACAGGAAAAATCCCAAGATAAGTGACTCCTAAGACAGGAAAAATCCCAAGACAAGTGACTACTAAGACAGGAAAAATCCCAAGATAAGTGACTACTAAGACAGGAAAAATCCCAAGATAAGTGACTCCTAAGACAGGAAAAATCCCAAGATAAGTGACTCCTAAGACAGGAAAAATCCCAAGATAAGTGACTCCTAAGACAGGAAAAATCCCAAGATAAGTGACTACTAAGACAGGAAAAATCCCGAGTGACTTCTAATACAGGAAAAATTCCAAGATAAGTGACTCCTAAGACAGGAAAAATCCCAAGATAAATGACTCCTAAGACAGGAAAAATTCCAAGATAAGTGACTCCTAAGACAGGAAAAATCCCAAGATAAGTGACTCCTAAGACAGGAAAAATCCCAAGATAAGTGACTCCTAAGACAGGAAAAATCCAAAGATAAGTGACTCCTAAGACAGGAAAAACCCGAGACAGCTAACTCCCAAGTCATGTTTCATTGTAATGTTTCATGTCTTTTGATTAAAGAGAGTAATTTACGTCAACAATTCAGTTTTTCAATCATATATATTAAAATCCAAATAGTTAAAATTCAAGTATCTCATTGAAATTTTCTATTTCTATAAAAATATTTTCATTTTTTTTGGAAATCTTTTATAGAGATTAAACGTGATTCACAAAATATTTCATTTTTTAATATACAATATTTTACTTCGCTCTGATATAAATTAAATTTTATAGAAATATTTCTTCTATAGATCGACTTTACGAAAAATTCCTATTGTTAATAAAATCGTATTTTTCTCTACTGGAGTCACAAAGACCACAATATTATATATGACAATATTATGATATAATTGAAAGCAAAGAAAAAAAAAATTATTTTCGGTCAAAAAACTAAAAATTAATTTTAAAACTATATCTATAGTATAGAAAACACATATCAAATATTAAAAAAATGTACAAATGTGATATTGTACTGGGATAAGGTGCATAAATTATGAAAAAAGGCATCTCCTTATTGTGCAACTGAAAGTTGCTGATGGCTTGCGCCATCTATCGGAATAAATATCAACTATTCTCGTTGATTTTCTGGAATAATTAAAAATAAACGAGAATAGATGATACACTGGTGTCCAAAAAATAAGAAACTTAACCAATATTGAAATTTCTCAAAAGCTATTTTATTAACAAATATAAAATTTAGTATACAAATAGTTTAAACTATGGAGAATATGACTAGCTATATGAAAATAAAAAAAAATATTCGAAATTATGAAATATGCAAATTATTACCAACATACCCAAAGCTAAGGTTCCATATCATAAAGAAATAAGATATCAATAGGGAGTATGATCACCTCTAACAGCTATCAAGGTCTCACAGCGAGCCCTCATACTGTTTACCAGGCTTTGGAGGAGGTCCAGGGGTAGTAAACCCCACTCCTCCAATAGAGCAGTTCTTAGCTCAACGAGGGTTCTGGGAGAGGGGTGACGAGCTCCAATACGCCTCCCTAGAGCATCCCACACATGCTCTATTGGATTCAGGTCCGGAGATCTGGCTGGTCAATCCATCCTTCGAATATTCTCACTCCGGAGATATTCATTGACTAGCCTAGCCCTATGCGGACGAGCATTATCGTCCATAAAAATTAAATTATGACCAATTTGATCTCTATAAGGTCTTAGATAGGGCTCAAGGATCTCGTCCCTGTACCTTTGGGCAGTTAAAGTGCCCACAGAAAAAATGTGGAGGGGTGTGCGTCTGCTAGAACTGATGCCAGCCCAGACTAAGAGACTGCCCCCTCTAAAACTGTCTATTTCCCTGATGTTACTGGGATGATAGCGGGTTCCAGACTCCCTCCAAATGAAAACTCGTCGAAAATCTGTGTTTAAACTAAATCTTGACTCGTCACTGAAGAGAACATTGGCCCACTGATCATGAGTCCAGGCGTGATGTTTCAAGCACCAATTCAAGCGGGCTCTCCTGTGAGCAGAGGTTAAAGGGATACAGACCATTGGTCGTCTTGCATAAAGAGCACCTTCGTGAAGCCTTCGGTAAACAGTTTGTCTTGAAATTCTCGTTCCAGTAGCACTTGAGAGTTCATTAGAGAGTTGAATAGCTGTCATCTCCCTATGGCGCATGGCAGTTACGACCAGATAACGGTCTTCAGAGGTAGCTGTTTTTATTTTTCTACCAGAACCTTCTTTTCTTTTGATGGTTCCTGTCTCAATGAACCGTTTCCATATTTTGCTGACCACAGATTTATTCACATTTAGCCATCTTGCTACTTCAACTTGTGATTGCCCTGCCTCCATTCTTCCAACAGCTCTCCATTTTAAATCATCTGCTAAAATTTTTCGTAAACTCATAATTAACTAAGGATTAAATAAAATTATAATTGGACAATTCTTAGATGGGGTGAACGACACGCCAAATAGCACACTTATAAAGACAAGCACAAATTTGCATATTTTCAATTTTACCGAATCGAATGGTTGCGATAAATAAATTCTACGACTTAAAATACCTAATTAAATTACTTTTTAGCTTTTAGCGTTGTATATTTTAAAACATATCATTAAAAAACAAAAGTTTATTATTTTTTGGACACCAGTGTATTTATTTCGATAGATAGCGCAAGCCATCAGCAACTTTCAGTTGCACGATAAGGAGATGCCCTTTTTCATAACATATCAAATAGTTAAAAGGTAATTATATAAATGTAATTTAAAGAGAAAATGTTAATTCAACTTGGCTACTGATGAGCCAAGAGCCCTCCCAATATAATTTTTAATCGCAGTAAGGACAGTAGAAGTTGGATTTATTGGTTAAAAGAAACATTCGTGTTTTGGTGTTTACATTTTTATTATACAGATGGCGCTATGCATTAATTTATTGTTTTGTCGATTTTATACATTATTGTGAATTTTCCTGGAAGATGATGATATTCGTGTAAAATACGAGCACCTCTCCCTTTAAAAAATGGATTAAAACAATTATATTTATTATGAAAAAGGCATCTCCTTATCGTGCAACTGAAAGTTGCTGATAGCTTGCGCCACCAATCGGAATAAATATCAACTATTCTCGTTGATTTCTAATTATTCCAGAATTGGGCCAATTACCCATTCTTGATTAATCAAGAAAAGCTGACCACGTACGCGTTTCGGGCTGTTGGCCCTCATCAGCGTGGTGCAAGCTGTACCTCTAATTTATGCACCTTATCCCAGTACAATGTCACATTTGTACTATTTTTTCACAATTATATTTATTGTTATTCTCAACGCAAATGCCCATATGGATATTGCCACGTAGAAAATTAGGAAAAATAAACATTAGAATGAAATATAAATTTATTTAATATGTCAAAACAAAATATTTCTTATGTAATATCAGGGAGATGCATAGATATAAGTTTAACAGATTGACAATATACTGTTTATTTACACACATCTCTACAGTGAGTGGGTCAAAAATATATGATACTAGCCGAATGACCCGGGCAACGCCCGTGTTTTACCCGATTGAATGTTTTGATTCAAATACTATTTGTTACAATTATAAATTGGCGCCTTAAATAAATGCATATATTAGTTAATAACTATAGCCTATGTGCTTTATCTGTCTATGTACTGTTGGCTTCCGTAGGCGTCTCTTACTGGGAAAAAGAAAGAGAGGATTCCATTTGGTTATTAACTAATATATGCATTTATTTAAGGAGCGACCCGCTCCAACACAATAATTACATAAACGAAAAGGCGAGTGGGGGGGGGGGGGGGGGGGGGGAGGGGGCAAAGGTGGCGTGAGCGTAGCCAACCAATAGGAGGGCGCCATTGCAAAAAAAAAAAAAAAAAAGCAAACGGTGACAGAGACGAAAACTGACTGATGATTAAGAGATGAAGAATGACGTTCGTAACTGTATCTATATTAATAAAATTGAAATTTCATAAGTGGACATCACTAAAAACTTTCGTTACAATGCATCAATTTCGGCCAAATTTTCAACATTTATGTAAAACGAGATGGAGCAGGTTTTGCTTAACATCAAAATATTTTTCCTAACTTTAACATACATAACTTTTCTGTTATCGATAAAATACAAAAAAATTCAACAGAGTTAAAGTGTTTACACTTTCAAAAGTGTTTACACTTTTGCGCTTCTTGGAAAATTGGTTTTAATATTTTTTATATATATTTTAATAACTTTTATACATGGTAAGATACTTTTATTTTATAGTTTTCATATTTTATACCAAAAAAAGTTGAAGCCTTACTTGATGAGATCAATTTTATATTTTAGATAAATTTTTAGGCTAATTTTAATTTATTTCTTTTTTATTTTATATACAGATTATATATGCTATTTCTAACTTACGTGGTTAGTATTTTTATAAGACTAAGGTTATTTATATTATTTTCTACAAAAAAAAGATTGAAATTTCATTAATGTGCTCAATTTTATGTTTTTTTTTGAGGACCTTAACAAAATTTTTAATTAATTGTTTAGATATTTTAATAACAGATTATTTATGGTGTTTTCCACTTATATGGGTTGTTTTGTAGAAAAATTTTGGGTTATTTCTATTTTTTTTTCACTAAAAAGCTTGAAATTTCATTAATGTGCTCAATTTTATGTCTTTTTTGAGGACCTTAACAAAATCTTAATTAATTGCTTAGATATTTTAAAAGTAGATTATTTATGGTGTTTTCCACATATATGGGTTGTTTTGTAAACACAATTTGGGTTATTTCTATTTTTTTCACTAAGATGCAAGATATTTTATTGATATGTTTATGTGAGTGTCATTATGAGGCCCTTCTCAAATATTTCTTAAGAAATTTTTATTTAATTATTTAGATCTTTCAAATACAAATTATTTGTGGTATTTATAACATATAGGTGTTGTGTTTTTAAAAATTTTTTTTTTTTTTTTTTTTATTATTAATCGCAAAAAAGAGCAAGCAATTTCATTGTGTTCAATTATGGGTAATTTGAGGTCCTTTTTAAAATTTTCTTATGGAATTTTTTAATTATTGCTTTGATCTTTTAAATACAGTTTATTTATAATATTTTCTACATATATGGGTTGTATCTAAAAAATAGGTTATTTATATTTTTAATTAAGCAAGGGATTTCTTTTACGGATTCATTTATTTATCTTTTTGAAGTCCTTTTTCAAAATTTTTTTAAAGATATTTTAATTTATGTGATTAAATATTTTATATTTCGATTATTTATAGCTTTTTTTAACATATAGGGGTTGTATTTTGTATTTTAGAGAATTATTTCTATTTTTTACCTCAAAAAAGCATGCTTTTTCATTGCCGTATCCAGCGATTGGTCTATTTTTGAAGCTTTTTAATGATAACTGGTTTTGTACATTATTTTTTTGGTAATAATATTATGATTTTAGTTTTTTAAAATCTTTTTTAACATATCTAAAGGTTATTTTGTGTGAAAAAAAAATTAAAAATTTTGATTTTTACCTCAAAAAGACAGGAAATTTTTATGCTTTGTTTAGAATTGCTGGTTTTGAAGCTTTTGTTATTAATCTCAATCTATTTTTTTTTCAGAATATGCCTCGCCACAGCCGACGTTTACTTGGTAGGAATACGGCTGCTTCCAGGAGATATAGGAATGCTAGAGCTATTGAGACACCACTTCAAAGTGAGACGCGTCGTGCGCTTCGCCGTCTTAGGTATTCTGAAGCCCGCGTCGCAGCTACACAAACTATGCAAGTTCCTGTTCAGCGTATTCAGCTTTGGACTCATAAGCCGTTTTCAGGTTTGCAGTATAATGCCCATATTGATTATAAAGCTGATTCATCTGTCGATATAGGCCAAATGTCTCGGGTATGCCAGTTTTGCTCTGCTTTGAGATTTAAAGATGATGTAATGTAATAGAAACAAAATAAACCTCATCCTACCTAATATACATTACTTCTGAGGATTAAAGATTTTGATTTGTGTTGAGAATTTTGCATGCATTTCTCTATTTCTTTTCTTATCTTGCAAAGCTAATGGATGTTTAGGTTGCTTATTTTTGACTCGCCAATTTGTTTAGTGATAAAGTGGTATAGCGTTCTTTTTCAGAGCATCACCCTACAAAAAAATTACCTGACCTTTCCTAATATTCAGATAGATTTATTATATCAACATACTAGACTACAAACATTCCCTCGAGTAAAACCCGGGCGGAGCCGGGTACACCCGCTAGTATAGAATACAATTATATTTCGAATATTGCGAATACAGAAATGTAAAGATGGAAGTTACTGATAATCACGTTTATTTTTATTTTATTTGAGCTGTTTCAAGGAATCCTTGTAATGTCGTGTAAATATGGCAGGTCGCGGTGGCTTTATTCAGAAGTGGAAGCTATCACAACGGCGTTTAAACCTACATTTCAAGAAACTAGCAGCATCACCCTGAAAAGTCATACTACGCGCTGATCATAACTTTCGTGAGAGGCAAAGGCGAACAAAAACAATCCCATAGGAAACATCGAACGTTGCGTAGTGCGATAAACATTGAACATGTGTTCAAAGCCAAGGACCAAATTCCAAAAAAGTCCCCTCTCTCGTCAATCTATGGAGGATAGTATTGAAGCGGTGCAGCAAAGAAGATGAAAATATGTGGGCAAGCCAAGAAAAGAAGGTATGCAGATCTCCCCTCCACAAGGAAGTGTTTATTGACAGATTCCAGAGGAGGGGGCAGCAGACAGACAGTCCAGCTGGTGCCGTAGTGAAGGAAAGAGCCGTGATAGCGGCCGGCCTGAAGGGGGTTTGTGCGCCGAGAGGATATGGCAGTCTGAGTGGAGTAGTCGTCTGCTGACAACGAGATCTGCGGCAAGAAGAAGACGGCGGAGAGTTACCTCCGGGACGTGTGGATGATCCTACAAGGCGGTACCAGGAGAGACTGACATCGGAGCGACCTACAAGGCGGTGTGGTCCAAGCTGCACGTGTACAGTGTGGAGCGGAACGCTTCACAAGAGTGACATCCACGGCGCCAAGGATTCTTCTGACGGGGAGGTGCAAGGCAAGTCCATCTACTGTATATAATTACTTATCTACTCTTTAAAGTTCTTATAATAAATTTACCGTACTAAGATGTATCCACAAAGAATCCACATTGTTCTTTAAGAAACCTTGAACGCAAACATCGACGGCTGAGAAGCGTCGTAACAGTATTTGGGTTTCTCATGGAGACGGTCTTTCTATAGATGTGGCTCTCATGTACACGGTATTTCTTGTGGATCTCTCATGGAGGTGTTCATTCTAATGAGGTGCTCTCTCTTGTAGGTTGTCATTCTTTAGAGAAGTTCATTCTATAGAGGTGGTCTCTTAAGGAGACTGTATTTCTGTAGAGTTGTTCTCATGGAGGATAATATCCTTACAATGTACATGTGATGGAGAATTAGCGCGACCAGGATCAGTGGACCACATTCTGTGGTTGGATAATCATAAAAATGATGAGTATATACACCTCATCACCTCCGAGTATAAACATTTTCTTCTAAATGGTTTATATTGAGGCATGGAACATTCCAGGCGTGCGCTAGAAGATTCTCTCCAGCGTGGCGTAACACTCATTACACTACCACCAGCTGAGTCTAGAAATTCCCAGAGCGGCCCAGAATAAATATAAAAGATACATAATATATGATTAACACATTATATTTAAAAGGATATTTTCACAATTTTTTAAAGAGAAACATTTTACATTTGGGATCGACACAAGACATTTGAGGCTCGTCATTGGACACGACAACAACAACAACAAGAAAATTAATAAAAAGATAGTTATATATTTAATACTACAAAATTATATATTACAAAGTTATTCACATTATATTTAAAAGGATATTTTCACAATTTTTTAAAGAGAAACATTTTACATTTGGGATCGACACAAGACATCTGAGGCTCGTCATTGGACACGACAACAACAAGAAAATTAATAAAAAGAGAGTTATATATTTAATACTACAAAATTATATGTTACAAAGTTATTCTATCATACAAAGTGTACATATATATATTATACCCCAGACTACAAGCCATTCAGTAGAAGCATAATACTAAGGAATTAGATATGAGTTATGATAGTTCTCGACCATCTCTAGACTAGCTTCTATTGCACTTTAAACAATCCCAGCGGCAATGGTAGACCGATGTATAAAGACGAAACTGACCGTCTAGTAAAGCATACGCTTAAATGCCATTACCTTTTCATAGGGGGGGGGGGGGGGGGGGGGCACTGTTACAATTGAAAAAATTCCAGTGGTAATGGTAGACACATTTATAAACACCAAACTGACCATCTAGTATAGGCATAAGCTTAAAGAATGAATTAGACGTTAAGGTTGTTGAGATAGAAGAAGAAAGATATATAAAAGAATGCCATGGCCTTTTCAGAGGGGAAGCAGAGATACTACACAACGGTACTTTTAATGTCCCTAGGGATCTTAGAAAAGCTCCCCTGTCTTTAGGATCAAATTTCAAGTCGTAAAATTGTCATCAAATCTGGACAGAGGATCCTAGCTTCTGTATAAGTAGCAGGTACTGGGCAATAGACCAAATAAATAAACCTCTCCACATTCGGCAAGATTCAAATTTCCACACATATCACTCCTGTTAAATCATCAGGTAGAATTTTGTAACATAACGAAATAACCACCTGAGCATATTAGACAACTTATGAAAAAAGGCATATACCTATCGTGCAACTGAAAGTTGCTAATGGCTTGCGCCTTCTATCGGAATAAATATCAACTATTCTCGTTGATTTTTAATTATTCCAGAATCGGCCAAATACCCATTCTTGAGTAATCAAGAAAAACTAACCACGGACGCGTTTCGGACTGTTGGCGTTCATCAGCGTGGTGCAAGCTGTACCTCAACGACCAAAAAACTGGTCATTCAGACATCCTGAAAAATCATGAAACAGGTAGTTAAGACCAAAATTGCGTGAGACCGCGACACAATGTGAAAAAATAATATGCATATGCACCTTACTTCAGTACAATATCACATTTGTACTATTTTTCATATTAGACAGCGTTACAACATGGGACCTCTACAGAGCATTGCTTAGAAATTCCTAATCCACGTTAGAATATTCTCAAATAAAAAACTTTATCAAATACAATTTTAACTTATTTATTGTTGGCACGACATTTCGGGGACTTATTGGCGAAACTTTAATCAAGGGATTTGATTTTATGCGCGCGCGTGCGTACCTAATACATCCCTTGATAAAGGTAGCAATAAGTGTTGGAATATTTAAGGCACAAAAGGAAAGATAACCTTCTACTTCTAAATTTATAATCAATGTTTATAAAGATTTCGGGGAAAAAATACAAAATGTCAAAAAAAAAAAAAAAAAAAAGAAATGGCAGTCTCTTATAGAGTTGCCAAACCAGGACGAGAAGTCTTTTCCTTTTTAAATTTCACTGAAAACAACACACATCACGAAAAGTATTTCCTTTTTAAATTTCACTGAAAACAACATACACATCAAGAAATGTATTTCCTTTTTAATTTCACTAGAAACAACAAACACATTCACGAGAAGTATTTCCTTTTTTTGTTTTCACTGAAATGAACATCTCTATTAGTAAGTTGATGAAATTTCGGGATAGCATTAAGTCAATTTTGACTTACGTAATGATTACCTCTTTCTACAAAAAAAAAAAACATTCCAAGTAAGTTATCTCGTCTTTCTCCCTTGATATAAAGCTCAGCGAGATGTTGACAATGACGTAAAATCGATATCAATGTAAATAGAGAATTAGTTATCAAAATTCGAAACTATTATAGACGCGTATGATTATTTTTTAAAATAAATAATTCTACCGTTCTTACTGCAATGGAAACATTAATGGGAGGGCCTGGCTCATCAATGGTGAACCCTCCCAGCACTGATGAGCCAGGCCATCCCAATAATTTTTCCATTGCAGTAAGGGCAGTAGATATTATTTATTTTTTAAAAAGAATCATACGCGTCTATAATAGTTTCGAATTTTGATAACAGATGGCGCACTAATGTATCACAAGAGAATTATTTCATTGAAACGGAAACTAAAACTACATTCAACATTCTAACCAAACTATACAGATAGTAACTGATTTGGTTACATAATACGTTGTTTTTTATCTTCATCTAATGTAGTTCATTATTTATAGCAAGGTAAACAACCTAGGCCGTGTGTGTTACATAAGGGAATGGAAAAGCGGGCAAGCTTCTTTATTTTCTCGTCTGCTCACTTAATATCAGAGTTGTAACTAATATATAACAGATCCTTGCCTATACTATCTTTGTTATATCTTTTTTATCCTAATATAGCATAGTGATAACTTTACCTCACCTATAATATTTACATAGGAATAGAAAATAAAGCCTACCTAACAAATCCTGCATACACTAGCTTTATTCTAACTTATCAATCCTAATATAGCATAGGGATAACTTTACCTCACCTATAATATTTACATAGGAATAGAAAATAAAGCCTACCTAACAAATCCTTGCATACACTAGCTTTATTCTAACTTATCAATCATAATATAGCATAGGGATAACTTTACCTCACTATAATATTTACATAGGAATAGAAAATAAAGCCTACCTAACAAATCCTTGCATATACTAGCTTTATTCTAACTTATCAATCCTAATATAGCATAGGGATAACTTTACCTCACTATAATATTTACATAGGAATAGAAAATAAAGCCTACCTAAGAAATCCTTGCATATACTAGCTTTATTCTAACCTATCAATTCTAATATAGCATAGGGATAACTTTACCTCACTATAATATTTACATAGGAATAGAAAATAAAGCCTACCTAACAAATCCTGCATACACTAGCTTTATTCTAACTTATCAATCCTAATATAGCATAGGGATAACTTTACCTCACCTATAATATTTACATAGGAATAGAAAATAAAGCCTACCTAACAAATCCTTGCATACACTAGCTTTATTCTAACTTATCAATTTTAATATAGCATAGGGATAACTTTACCTCACCTATAATATTTACATAGGAATAGAAAATAAAGCCTACCTAACAAATCCTTGCATACACTAGCTTTATTCTAACTTATCAATCCTAATATAGCATAGGGATAACTTTACCTCACCTATAATATTTACAAAAGAATAGAAAATAAAGCCTACCTAACAAATCCTTGCATACACTAGCTTTATTCTAACTTATCAATCCTAATATAGCATAGGGATAACTTTACCTCACCTATAATATTTACATAGGAATAGAAAATAAAGCCTACCTAACAAATCCTTGCATACACTAGCTTTATTCTAACCTATCAATCCTAATATAGCATAGGGATAACTTTACCTCACCTATAATATTTACATAGGAATAGAAAATAAAGCCTACCTAACAAATCCTTGCATATACTAGCTTTATTCTAACTTATCAATCCTAATATAGCATAGGGATAACTTTACCTCACTATAATATTTACATAGGAATAGAAAATAAAGCCTACCTAACAAATCCTTGCATTAACTAGCTTTATTCTAACTTATCAATTCTAATATAGCATAGGGATAACTTTACCTCACTATAATATTTACATAGGAATAGAAAATAAAGCCTACCTAACAAATCCTGCATACACTAGCTTTATTCTAACTTATCAATCCTAATATAGCATAGGGATAACTTTACCTCACCTATAATATTTACATAGGAATAGAAAATAAAGCCTACCTAACAAATCCTTGCATACACTAGCTTTATTCTAACTTATCAATTTTAATATAGCATAGGGATAACTTTACCTCACCTATAATATTTACATAGGAATAGAAAATAAAGCCTACCTAACAAATCCTTGCATATACTAGCTTTATTCTAACTTATCAATCCTAATATAGCATAGGGATAACTTTACCTCACTATAATATTTACATATGAATAGAAAATAAAGCCTACCTAACAAATCCTGCATACACTAGCTTTATTCTAACTTATCAATCCTAATATAGCATAGGGATAACTTTACCTCACTATAATATTTACATAGGAATAGAAAATAAAGCCTACCTAACAAATCCTTGCATATACTAGCTTTATTCTAACTTATCAATTCTAATATAGCATAGGGATAACTTTACCTCACTATAATATTTACATAGGAATAGAAAATAAAGCCTACCTAACAAATCCTGCATACACTAGCGTTATTCTAACTTATCAATCCTAATATAGCATAGGGATAACTTTACCTCACCTATAATATTTACATAGGAATAGAAAATAAAGCCTACCTAACAAATCCTTGCATACACTAGCTTTATTCTAACTTATCAATTTTAATATAGCATAGGGATAACTTTACCTCACCTATAATATTTACATAGGAATAGAAAATAAAGCCTACCTAACAAATCCTTGCATATACTAGCTTTATTCTAACTTATCAATCCTAATATAGCATAGGGATAACTTTACCTCACTATAATATTTACATAGGAATAGAAAATAAAGCCTACCTAACAAATCCTTGCATATACTAGCTTTATTCTAACTTATCAATTCTAATATAGCATAGGGATAACTTTACCTCACTATAATATTTACATAGGAATAGAAAATAAAGCCTACCTAACAAATCCTGCATACACTAGCTTTATTCTAACTTATCAATCCTAATATAGCATAGGGATAACTTTACCTCACCTATAATATTTACATAGGAATAGAAAATAAAGCCTACCTAACAAATCCTTGCATACACTAGCTTTATTCTAACTTATCAATTTTAATATAGCATAGGGATAACTTTACCTCACCTATAATATTTACATAGGAATAGAAAATAAAGCCTACCTAAGAAATCCTGCATACACTAGCTTTATTCTAACTTATCAATCCTAATATAGCATAGGGATAACTTTACCTCACCTATAATATTTACATAGGAATAGAAAATAAAGCCTACCTAACAAATCCTTGCATACACTAGCTTTATTCTAACTTATCAATTTTAATATAGCATAGGGATAACTTTACCTCACCTATAATATTTACATAGGAATAGAAAATAAAGCCTACCTAACAAATCCTTGCATACACTAGCTTTATTCTAACTTATCAATCCTAATATAGCATAGGGATAACTTTACCTCACCTATAATATTTACAAAAGAATAGAAAATAAAGCCTACCTAACAAATCCTTGCATACACTAGCTTTATTCTAACTTATCAATCCTAATATAGCATAGGGATAACTTTACCTCACCTATAATATTTACATAGGAATAGAAAATAAAGCCTACCTAACAAATCCTTGCATACACTAGCTTTATTCTAACCTATCAATCCTAATATAGCATAGGGATAACTTTACCTCACTATAATATTTACATAGGAATAGAAAATAAAGCCTACCTAACAAATCCTTGCATACACTAGCTTTATTCTAACTTATCAATCCTAATATAGCATAGGGATAACTTTACCTCACCTATAATATTTACATAGGAATAGAAAATAAAGCCTACCTAACAAATCCTTGCATATACTAGCTTTATTCTAACTTATCAATCCTAATATAGCATAGGGATAACTTTACCTCACCTATAATATTTACATAGGAATAGAAAATAAAGCCTACCTAACAAATCCTGCATACACTAGCTTTATTCTAACTTATCAATCCTAATATAGCATAGGGATAACTTTACCTCACCTATAATATTTACATAGGAATAGAAAATAAAGCCTACCTAACAAATCCTTGCATACACTAGCTTTATTCTAACTTATCAATCCTAATATAGCATAGGGATAACTTTACCTCACCTATAATATTTACATAGGAATAGAAAATAAAGCCTACCTAACAAATCCTTGCATACACTAGCTTTATTCTAACTTATCAATCCTAATATAGCATAGGGATAACTTTACCTCACCTATAATATTTACAAAAGAATAGAAAATAAAGCCTACCTAACAAATCCTTGCATACACTAGCTTTATTTTAACTTATCAATCCTAATATAGCATAGGGATAACTTTACCTCACCTATAATATTTACATAGGAATAGAAAATAAAGCCTACCTAACAAATCCTTGCATACACTAGCTTTATTCTAACCTATCAATCCTAATATAGCATAGGGATAACTTTACCTCACCTATAATATTTACATAGGAATAGAAAATAAAGCCTACCTAACAAATCCTTGCATACACTAGCTTTATTCTAACTTATCAATCCTAATATAGCATAGGGATAACTTTACCTCACTATAATATTTACATAGGAATAGAAAATAAAGCCTACCTAACAAATCCTTGCATACACTAGCTTTATTCTAACTTATCAATCCTAATATAGCATAGGGATAACTTTACCTCACCTATAATATTTACATAGGAATAGAAAATAAAGCCTACCTAACAAATCCTTGCATACACTAGCTTTATTCTAACTTATCAATCCTAATATAGCATAGGGATAACTTTACCTCACCTATAATATTTACATAGGAATAGAAAATAAAGCCTACCTAACAAATCCTTGCATACACTAGCTTTATTCTAACTTATCAATCCTAATATATCATAGGGATAACTTTACCTCACCTATAATATTTACATAGGAATAGAAAATAAAGCCTACCTAACAAATCCTTACATACACTAGCTTTATTCTAACTTATCAATCCTAATATAGCATAGGGATAACTTTACCTCACCTATAATATTTACATAGGAATAGAAAATAAAGCCTACCTAACAAATCCTTGCATACACTAGCTTTATTCTAACTTATCAATCATAATATAGCATAGGGATAACTTTACCTCACCTATAATATTTACATAGGAATAGAAAATAAAGCCTACCTAACAAATCCTGCATACACTAGCGTTATTCTAACTTATCAATCCTAATATAGCATAGGGATAACTTTACCTCACCTATAATATTTACATAGGAATAGAAAATAAAGCCTACCTAACAAATCCTTGCATACACTAGCTTTATTCTAACTTATCAATCTTAATATAGCATAGGGATAACTTTACCTCACCTATAATATTTACATAGGAATAGAAAATAAAGCCTACCTAACAAATCCTTGCATATACTAGCTTTATTCTAACTTATCAATCCTAATATAGCATAGGGATAACTTTACCTCACTATAATATTTACATAGGAATAGAAAATAAAGCCTACCTAACAAATCCTTGCATATACTAGCTTTATTCTAACTTATCAATTCTAATATAGCATAGGGATAACTTTACCTCACTATAATATTTACATAGGAATAGAAAATAAAGCCTACCTAACAAATCCTGCATACACTAGCTTTATTCTAACTTATCAATCCTAATATAGCATAGGGATAACTTTACCTCACCTATAATATTTACATAGGAATAGAAAATAAAGCCTACCTAACAAATCCTTGCATACACTAGCTTTATTCTAACTATCAATTCTAATATAGCATAGGGATAACTTTACCTCACCTATAATATTTACATAGGAATAGAAAATAAAGCCTACCTAACAAATCCTGCATACACTAGCTTTATTCTAACTTATCAATCCTAATATAGCATAGGGATAACTTTACCTCACCTATAATATTTACATAGGAATAGAAAATAAAGCCTACCTAACAAATCCTTGCATACACTAGCTTTATTCTAACTTATCAATTTAATATAGCATAGGGATAACTTTACCTCACCTATAATATTTACATAGGAATAGAAAATAAAGCCTACCTAACAAATCCTTGCATACACTAGCTTTATTCTAACTTATCAATCCTAATATAGCATAGGGATAACTTTACCTCACCTATAATATTTACAAAAGAATAGAAAATAAAGCCTACCTAACAAATCCTTGCATACACTAGCTTTATTCTAACTTATCAATCCTAATATAGCATAGGGATAACTTTACCTCACCTATAATATTTACATAGGAATAGAAAATAAAGCCTACCTAACAAATCCTTGCATACACTAGCTTTATTCTAACCTATCAATCCTAATATAGCATAGGGATAACTTTACCTCACTATAATATTTACATAGGAATAGAAAATAAAGCCTACCTAACAAATCCTTGCATACACTAGCTTTATTCTAACTTATCAATCCTAATATAGCATAGGGATAACTTTACCTCACCTATAATATTTACATAGGAATAGAAAATAAAGCCTACCTAACAAATCCTTGCATATACTAGCTTTATTCTAACTTATCAATCCTAATATAGCATAGGGATAACTTTACCTCACTATAATATTTACATAGGAATAGAAAATAAAGCCTACCTAACAAATCCTTGCATATACTAGCTTTATTCTAACTTATCAATTCTAATATAGCATAGGGATAACTTTACCTCACTATAATATTCACATAGGAATAGAAAATAAAGCCTACCTAACAAATCCTTGCATACACTAGCTTTATTCTAACTTATCAATTTAATATAGCATTGGGATAACTTTACCTCACCTATAATATTTACATAGGAATAGAAAATAAAGCCTACCTAACAAATCCTTGCATACACTAGCTTTATTCTAACTTATCAATCCTAATATAGCATAGGGATAACTTTACCTCACCTATAATATTTACAAAAGAATAGAAAATAAAGCCTACCTAACAAATCCTTGCATACACTAGCTTTATTTTAACTTATCAATCCTAATATAGCATAGGGATAACTTTACCTCACCTATAATATTTACATAGGAATAGAAAATAAAGCCTACCTAACAAATCCTTGCATACACTAGCTTTATTCTAACCTATCAATCCTAATATAGCATAGGGATAACTTTACCTCACCTATAATATTTACATAGGAATAGAAAATAAAGCCTACCTAACAAATCCTTGCATACACTAGCTTTATTCTAACCTATCAATCCTAATATAGCATAGGGATAACTTTACCTCACTATAATATTTACATAGGAATAGAAAATAAAGCCTACCTAACAAATCCTTGCATACACTAGCTTTATTCTAACTTATCAATCCTAATATAGCATAGGGATTACTTTACCTCACTATAATATTTACATAGGAATAGAAAATAAAGCCTACCTAACAAATCCTTGCATACACTAGCTTTATTCTAACTTATCAATCCTAATATAGCATAGGGATAACTTTACCTCACCTATAATATTTACATAGGAATAGAAAATAAAGCCTACCTAACAAATCCTTGCATACACTAGCTTTATTCTAACTTATCAATCCTAATATATCATAGGGATAACTTTACCTCACCTATAATATTTACATAGGAATAGAAAATAAAGCCTACCTAACAAATCCTTACATACACTAGCTTTATTCTAACTTATCAATCCTAATATAGCATAGGGATAACTTTACCTCACCTATAATATTTACATAGGAATAGAAAATAAAGCCTACCTAACAAATCCTTGCATACACTAGCTTTATTCTAACTTATCAATCATAATATAGCATAGGGATAACTTTACCTCACCTATAATATTTACATAGGAATAGAAAATAAAGCCTACCTAACAAATCCTTGCATACACTAGCTTTATTCTAACTTATCAATCCTAATATAGCATAGGGATAACTTTACCTCACCTATAATATTTACATAGGAATAGAAAATAAAGCCTACCTAACAAATCCTTGCATATACTAGCTTTATTTTAACCTATCAATCTTAATATAGCATAGGGATAACTTTACCTCACCTATAATATTTACATAGGAATAGAAAATAAAGCCTACCTAACAAATCCTTGCATATACTAGCTTTATTCGAACTTATCAATCCTAATATAGCATAGGGATAACTTTACCTCACTATAATATTCACATAGGAATAGAAAATAAAGCCTACCTAACAAATCCTTGCATATACTAGCTTTATTCTAACTTATCAATTTTAATATAGCATTGGGATAACTTTACCTCACCTATAATATTTACATAGGAATAGAAAATAAAGCCTACCTAACAAATCCTGCATATACTAGCTTTATTCTAACCTATCAATTCTAATATAGCATAGGGATAACTTTACCTCACCTATAATATTTACATAGGAATAGAAAATAAAGCCTACCTAACAAATCCTGCATATACTAGCTTTATTCTAACCTATCAATTCTAATATAGCATAGGGATAACTTTACCTCACCTATAATATTTACATAGGAATAGAAAATAAAGCCTACCTAACAAATCCTTGCATACACTAGCTTTATTCTAACTTATCAATCCTAATATAGCATAGGGATAACTTTACCTCACTATAATATTTACATAGGAATAGAAAATAAAGCCTACCTAACAAATCCTTGCATACACTAGCTTTATTCTAACTTATCAATCCTAATATAGCATAGGGATAACTTTACCTCACCTATAATATTTACATAGGAATAGAAAATAAAGCCTACCTAACAAATCCTTGCATACACTAGCTTTATTCTAACTTATCAATCCTAATATAGCATAGGGATAACTCTACCTCACCTATAATATTTACATAGGAATAGAAAATAAAGCCTACCTAACAAATCCTTGCATACACTAGCTTTATTCTAACTTATTAATCCTAATATAGCATAGGGATAACTTTACCTCACCTATAATATTCACATAGGAATAGAAAATAAAGCCTACCTAACAAATCCTTGCATACACTAGCTTTATTCTAACTTATTAATCCTAATATAGCATAGGGATAACTTTACCTCACCTATAATATTTACATAGGAATAGAAAATAAAGCCTACCTAACAAATCCTTGCATACACTAGCTTTATTCTAACTTATCAATCCTAATATAGCATAGGGATAACTTTACCTCACCTATAATATTTACATAGGAATAGAAAATAAAGCCTACCTAACAAATCCTTGCATATACTAGCTTTATTCTAACCTACTAATTTTAATATAGCATAGGGATAACTTTACCTCACCTATAATATTTACATAGGAATAGAAAATAAAGCCTACCTAACAAATCCTTGCATACACTAGCTTTATTCTAACTTATCAATCCTAATATAGCATAGGGATAACTTTACCTCACTATAATATTTACATAGGAATAGAAAATAAAGCCTACCTAACAAATCCTTGCATATACTAGCTTTATTCTAACCTATCAATCTTAATATAGCATAGAGGACAAGGAAAAATATTTTCAAACTATTCTTCGAATTATTGGCCTTCAAAGAAAGAGTCTCTGAACCTCTATTTTTATTCAAAGAAAATAAAACCCGAGGAATTGTAATCTTAACAGACTCTAAATCATCCCTACAGGCAATAGAGAAGGGAAAAATAGACCTAACCCACCAAATACATGAAATCCTAAGACGACTTGACCCAATAGGCAAAAGATGTACCATGCAATGGATGCCAGACCATGTAGGAATAGAAGGCAATGAACAGGCTGATGTCCTAGCGAAGGAAGGATGAAAACAGGCACTGGAAATCAGTTCAATAACACTGAAAGACACAAATACAATAGCGAAAGAAAAACTCATTACAAAAACCAAAATACCCCAGCCTATATGCAACCTCAAAATTAACAGAGAATTATCAACAATTTCAAGAATCAGAACAGGACATTTTAAAGGAATGAAGATAAACCTAGACATGAATAGATCCTACAGGAACTGCAATAACTGTCACAACACCTAACTTACTCCAGACCATATATACAGTTACCCGGCCATCCTTGCAGCCCTCTATATGGCAGACATCAATCCAGATGAGGACAATCATACGGACAAGCCATATCAGTTAGCCGATATTGTAATCAGGGTGCATGGACCGATCTGATCTGCTCCATGGACAAGACACCACCACCACCTCAGTTGGCCGGTATTGTGATCAGGGTGCATGGACCGATCTGATCTGCTCCATGGACAAGACATCACCACCTCAGTTGGCCGATATTGTGATCAGGGTGCATGGACCGATCTGATCTGCTCCATGGACAAGACACCACCACCTCAGTTGGCCGATATTGTGATCAGGGTGCATGGACCGATCTGATCTGCTCCATGGACAAGACACCACCACCACCTCAGTTGGCCGGTATTGTGATCAGGGTGCATGGACCGATCTGATCTGCTCCATGGACAAGACATCACCACCTCAGTTGGCCGATATTGTGATCAGGGTGCATGGACCGATCTGATCTGCTCCATGGACAAGACACCACCACCTCAGTTGGCCGATATTGTGATCAGGGTGCATGGACCGATCTGATCTGCTCCAAGGACAAGACACCACCACCTCAGTTGGCCGATATTGTGATCAGGGTGCATGGACCGATCTGATCTGCTCCAAGGACAAGACACCACCACCTCAGTTGGCCGATATTGTGATCAGGGTGCACGGACCGATCTGATATGCTCCATGGACAAGACACCACCGTAGCATAGAGATAACTTTAACTCATCTATAATATTTACATAGGAATGATAAATAAAGCCTACTTCATCTATAGGAAAAGAGAACAAAAATATTTCAAGTTATTTCTCTCTTTTTCTCTGTTTATTGATGAATAAAAAATGATCTTTTATTAATAATTAATTGAAAAAGAGAGAGAAATGCCTAAAATTATTTTATTTTTTGTCCTTTTCCCATAGATACAGAAGCGCGTTTCTTTACTATTTCTATATTGCCAATAGAATCTCACTGTCCAAACATTTATGATAACCTTCTCATTTAAGTACTGCACTTTGGCCCTGCTGAGGCAAATCAGTAATCCGAAACGCGTAATGTTTGGTATTTCTTAATTCATCATAAAAAAAGATTTCGTTCAATATTCTTGAATGAATCAAGAGGTTAAGATACTATATATTCCGATAGATGACATAATCCATCAGTAACAATCATTTACATGATGAAAAGATGATATTATGTCATGATATGATGATAGATTAGCTAGATATCTGAAATCTGTGGAGATATAGATGGGGAAAGTTGCCTGCATGCCACTGGTGGGGTGTAATCGAAGAGTTCAGTTGTCTGGAAACTTGCTAAATTTTTGCCGTCATCTCCCAACTACCTGTTACACCTCCCTCCCCCCCCCCCCCCCTGGGTGGCGACTGGCGGCATGATCAATAGTTTCCAGGGCAACCGGTGAGGTGCGCGCGCAATCTCCACGTGCTTCCGACCACGAGCAAGCTCTCAGGTAAGTCGGCTGGGCCAGCTCGGACCATCCTCGGGATAAGGTTTTGTTTTCTACTTCTTTCTTGCTTGTTTATTTGCATAGTACCATACATGAGTTGCCCTTCTATGGACAACTAGAATACCTGACTCTCAACTAGTAGACCTGGGTACGATTCTCGGTATGGGAACTTTTTTTTTTTTGTGCTCGAAAAACATACACTCTGCTTAGTAGCCCGTAAAACCATATTCTCTCTTCTGTGGATATCTCAGAAGTGGATTTACTCCAAATTCATTATATTGAAACACGACAATTAACCTAATAACTATATCTGTATTTCGTTAAAACTTGACTAAGAACTTTTAAAGTTAAAAAGACTTCACAGCCGTAATCCGATAAAATAAATAGAAGAAACAGATTTAAAAAAACTTGTTTTTCTTATTTTAGAGTGCCGTAAAGAAGAGATTTTGGCATTAAAAGCTTTTAGCCCAGTTTAACCAAAATAAAGACACCATTTGATAGAGTTAATATAATAAAATAGTTTTATAATATGCAAATTTACATATTTTAAATAGCACGATTGATGTGTTTAAATTTTATTCAATATTTATAAAATAGAGATAAAAACATATTACACACAAACCCCTATCGTTTATATTATTATTATTATATAGAAAATATAAAACTACTATGCAATAATTAGGATACAATGTAAATTTATTGAATATAAAATATATCTTTGACAAAAAACGATCAGAATTTGAGAAAGGATAGTTAGTATCAACCATTCTCAAATTTCTTATATTTCCTTAACCTTCGGGTCCAACTTTCTACCTTATTCAGGATAATTTTAAACGATATTCTTCTTCAAAATAAAATCCAGCCAGCTAATGTAGTTCTTATAAAGATCAAAATTTGTTCCCATATATGCTATACCAATCCTTATATAATGATATACATCTTAAACGTTTTAAAATATCCATTTATTTATTTATTTCAACACACAAAACGCGATATCCCGGCTAGGGATAATTGCGTCGATTAACATTTTTGCACAGAAACAATTATAAACATATTATACAAGAAAGTAATAAAAAATAAAAAGAGAAACAATAATATATATATATTAGGAACCTGAACCTTTCAGGTTAGAAAGATAATCATAAATATATTTACAAAAATAGTTAAACCTATGATAATTCTCTCTGCTATTTACAAATAGACATAGGTCAACAACATTATTTATTGTCTGTTTTCTAGCGGTAAAATAGAGTGGGCATTTCAGCAGTAGGCGTCTCGAGTCCTGGATAATATCCATTACTATATAGAATTTCTTTGTGTTTACATGTTACAAAACATCTATGCAAATTTTCTTCATACTATTTCAGTAATATTCAGGATAAGTATCGTTAATTTACATATTTGCATAGTTTCTTTTTATCGACGAATACTTTGATATATTTAAAACAAAAAATACAAAATTTCGGGGAGTTTTCTTAAATTTCATCTATTTTATGTACCATGGTACACTCACGAGATATTCAAATATATATGTGTTGTGTGAAAAAAGACGTCATGTTAATATTAAAACCAGAAGGCATATTTCGACCGCTCACAAGAGCATCTTAAATTGCAGAGCACCATCTAGTTAAAAAAAAACTAAATTTAGTTAATTTTTGCTCCATTTGATAGCGCTCTGCAATCTAAAAATGCTCATGCGAGCCTTCTGGGTATGCCTTTTTGTTTAAAATATTTATTTATATAGATTAAAAGATATTGACATGGACCCAGAACAGCAGCTTTACACACCCAAGACAGAGGACTCTGCGACTGCTGTGATAGAGATGAATTGAGACATCTGGAGCTCTTCATTGGACACGACAACAACAACTATTAAACAAAGACCTAGAACAGTCGCTTTACACACCCAAGATAGAGAACATTGCGACTGTTGTGATAGAGATGTATTAAGACATCTGAAGCTTTTCATTGGACACGACAACAACAACTATTAAACAATGACATAGAACAGTAGATTTACACACCCAAGATAGAGGACTCTGCGACTGCTGTGATAGCGATGCATTGATACATTTGAAGCTCTTCATTGGATACAACAGCAACAACTTATAAACAAAGACCTAGAACAGTAGATTTACACACCCAAGATAGAGGACTTTGCGACTGCTGTGATAGAGATGTATGGAGACATCTGAAACTCTTCATTGGACACGACAACAAAAACTATTAAACAAAGACCTAGAACAGTCGCTTTACACACCCAAGATAGAGGACATTGCGACTGCTGTGATAGAGATGCGTTGATACATTTGAGGCTCTTTATTGGACATGGCAACAAAGCAACAAAATAAATTTAAAATTATTATTTTAGATAAAAAAATCCTTTATCTTTCTTTCTTTCTTATCTCCACTCAATCATATTAGGGTATCAAGTTGTGACCCTTGATGGTGTCTGTTTGACAACCATCATGAGTGGGTGAAGAAGAATGCGTCTGCCTTTGCCAATTCCTTAATGGTGTCCTCAAATATTTCGATCAGACCAACCGCCATATTCTGCAAGGAACATGTATCTGGAATCCATTTCTTCACTGATATGTAATAATAACAGGAGCTTTCAAACAAGAGATGTATGACTGACTATATTTTGGTATAAATTGTTTTTCTTCTGATATAATTATTTGCCTTATTCTCTATGAATATTGGAATTCAATTTTCACCTATTTGATGACTAGTTTAAAATTTTGTAAGTAAAAAAAAATACACGTGGAAAATTAGGAAAGACAAAATTCAGATTTTATTTAAGGCAAGTATAAATTGTGATTGATAAAATACCAAGATAAGTAATGAGGGAAGTTAACAGAGTAGCAAAATGTTAAAAAATATATCAAAATTGATAATCTGTTATTTAAAATAATAAATACTTTGCTCATAGTACCCATAGTGGCAATATATTCTTGGTGTAGCCATTTTCTATTTATGATAAATATTTTGTGGCATAAATTGTTTCAACTGATATTATTATTGGATATATTCTATGATTATTGAAATCTATTTTACATATTTAATGACCAGGTTTGAACTGTAGGTTTGTATTATACTATACTATTATACTATTTATACAACAACAACAACAACAAAAAGCCTTTATTTAGGGTCATTGACCCTATACAGGATTCACCAGAGGTATGCATAAGAACAAAGCAGTGAGACAAAGGAAATAACGATATAGACAGAAGAAAAATAAAAAAAAAGAGAAAAAAAAAAAAACAAGAAAGAGAAAGAGGGAAGCAAGAAAAACAAAACAAAAAGAGTACATATACTATTTATACTATTATTTTCTTGAATTGATGCCCAACCTTCTTGGCAAATTCTCGAATGCTTATCTTGTACATTGTAGTATATAATATTTGAACTCTGTCGAATATTATATAAGGTTGTCCCTAAAGTTAGTGTTTTTTTTTTCTTGTTACTTAGAGAATATTATTATTATGGCGAATACATAATACAATTACAATTACTTTATACATAATACAAAGACATTATACATAACGGCGAATAATATTGGTATTTCAATTTTTTTGCAAGTGTTAACGAACTTTTGGGACAACTTTGTATTAACTTTTAAGCTTGCCCTTTTGAATAAAAAATAATATGCAGGCAAATATACAATCATTAGGTTTAGACAATATAAACATTGACGATAAACAAATACAGATGACGCTCTATTGAAAACCTATCACATTAAAGACCACACCGCAAGAGATCAGTTTAAGTCTATAATGCAATTCCGATATAAAACTTAATTGGAAATAATATCTTTATCACATTTATGAACTGATACGATTTAAGACCAAAAGTTTCTAATGCAATTTTATATATTCTATATACAGTTACGAGCGTCATTCCTCATCTCCTAATCAACAATCAGTCATCAGTTTTCATCTCTGTCACCGTTTGCTTTTTTTTTTTTTTTTGGAATTGTGCCCTCCTATTGGTTGGCTACGGTCACGCCACCTTTGCCCCCCCCCCCCATCATGCCCCCCCCACTCGCCTTTTCGTTTATGTAATTATTGTGTTGGAGCGGGTCGCTCCTTAAATAAATGCATATATTAGTTAATAACCAAATGGAATCCTCTCTTTCTTTTTCCCTGTAAGAGACGCCTACGGAAGCCAACAGTACATAGACAGATAAAGCACATAGACTATAGTTATCAACTAACATATGCATTTATTTAAGGCGCCAATTTATAATTGTAACAAATAGTATTTGAATCAAAACATTCAATCGGGTAAAACACGGGCGTTGCCCGGCTCATTCGGCTAGTATATATATATGCATAAGACGCACCTTTTCCCGTCAAAATAAACTTTAAAACTAGAGGCCATCTATTTGCGGCGTTGACATCTAGTTTTGACGTTTATTTTGAAGGGAGAGGTGCCCTATACTTTTATAGATCAATTTCCTCCTGGCAAAATTTCAATAATACAGTTAAACCTGTCTATAACGCCCCCTCTTTGGGCCTCACCAAAATAGGGTGCTATAGAAAGGGGGTGCCATCGACAGGTCACTTTTAATATAAAATGTTTACATTTTAATATTTAAAATCGGGCGCTATAGACAGGTTTGACTGTATATATATATTTGAGTTGAATATATTTAAAGGACTAAAATATAGGTTTTCAAATTTCTTAGCTCCTTAGAAATAATCATTTCTCCAATTTCCAATAATTTACACTCGAATTTAATTGCTTCTCGGTAATTTAATGATGCAGATAAAAATTTAAAATCAAATCTTATTAAGATCCAATAAATTAAGAATTACATGTTTGTAGAATTTTCTACTAACCTTACTTGCTACGATAAATTAGTGTATAATTGTAGGATAAAGGCAGTAGAGAGAGAGAGAGAGACAATTGACAATTCACATAATTTATTGACATCTTGTCAATACAGGTAAAGTGCACAGTCCGCACAAATAAAAAAATTAACAAAAATTAAAAAACATAAAAATTAAATATATATACATCAGACAGAATCCTCAATGAAAGGACGTCTGGAATTGAGCCTTACAAGCCACCTTAAACTCGGATAGCTTCTGGGTTATGTAGTGGTCACTGTCCCCAATACTCGCTATTGCACGGCCGAGGAGCTCCGCGAGAATGATCCTTTCATCGGGCGTAAGGCTGACCAGGACTTCCTCCTTTTCTTTACTGTAAAAAACCGCCCGTGCTACCATCTCTGTTTGAATGTACAAGGGACGCAGGACTGAGCGAGAGTTCAGTTTATAAAGAAGCTCTTCGACCATATCCTCAGCGTACCGAGGAGGCCTTTCAGTTTTGGCATTGGAAGATTCCGGAATGCTGGTGGAGGGTGCAGTCTCGGGGGTTTTGTCCTTATGGGCTGTTGGTGTGAGGGTCATCTGCACCGGGGCAGCCTCTGGCGCAGGGTGGTCGGATGCTGCAGGTGGAGGTGCAGCTGTAGTTGTGGTGGGAGCAGGCGCAGGGGTCTTTACGCTGCTCCTCTGACTTGAGGCCGAAGAGGGCGCTTGAAGTGGCGTCAACCGGTTGGCGTTGGGCGCTGAAGCAGAAGGTTTAGTGACCGGAGTCAACTGGGGAGGGGTAGAAAGGTTCGCCGCAGGCAATGATGTGGTGTCAAATTATATTGACAAATATTCGCACTCTTATCTTATCCTATTTCTTTAGTGCGAAGAACGTTGTTTTATCAGATAAGTAAACCGATCTCTCCAGCATTCTAATTGGACGAATGTGGCCATGTTTGTATATAAAGGGGGTTGAAGGGAATGCGTGGTGGCATTGTGATTTAAAATCTTGTGCAGAGACACTTATAGTGCTCTCTTCGTATTTTTTTTCGTGCTTGGTGTTCTCTACGCATTCCCTGAGTGACCCCGGTCCGATCCCTACATAAGCAGAAATAAAAGATAAGTACTTTTATTTTTATTTAACTAATTGTGAATTATTATATTTTTTTTTTGTGTGTGTTATACTTTTGCGTGTACGGTTTTATTGTGTTCAAGTTACTCTTACGGTAGGCCCCCGTATATTGCAATTTTGTGTGTTAACCCGTAAATAGTAACTTTTGTCATTGGCGAGCCTTGCCAGGATAGTTTCTTGGCCTATATTCCCGTAATTTTGGCCTTGAGGTTTTTATTATCTTTTATATAATTAATTATTGTGTGTTTTTTTTTTTGTCTTTCTTACTGTTATTATGGATAGTAACTATTCTATCAAACTTTCTACGTTCAATGGAGTGGGGCTAAAAGCTTTCATCAGGGAAGTAGAGCTGAAAGCTAGCATAGGTAAATGGAATAAGGAAGTTAAAGCACTGCTTATGTTCGAGGCTTTGTCGCCTAGAGTTCGGGCTAGCATAGAAGAGATGGGCATAAAAAATGACAGTAGTGTAGAAAGCATTATAGAGAAATTAGGCATTTTATTTCCTGAAAAAACGCGCGGATTTAGGGAATGTTTAAAAGAATTAGAGGGTCTTAAGCAACGTGTAGGAGAAACTCCTAATGCGTTTAGAGAAAGATTCATGGCCACAAGGAGAGATATTGATTTCGATCTGGACAGCAGTTTAGTGTTCGATATTTTCGTAGACAATGTTCTTGATAAGTATAAGGAACCTGTTGTCCGTAGTGGGGTCAGCTGTATTGACGAGGCAGTTAGAATTATGGCCATGGAGGATGGTGTAGAGAACCGCTGCCACTTTAAGCAACGGGCATGTGCGGCGGACATAGAGGAGGTTAGCAGTCTGAAGGGAAGGTTAGATACGCTCAATGCTGTAGTAGGCAAGACAAAGCACGAGTCAGAGAAGTGCATTAACGACCTTAAGGAAGAAATAGAAAGGCTGACTAAACTGCTTAGCGAGAGTAAGCCGGGTTCTTCTAAAAATGGCGGTAGGCATAAATTAACATGTTTCCGCTGTGGGAAAATGGGGCATATTGCCAGGTTTTGCAAGGAGAAAGGAGCTTTAAACTACTAAACTCGGGCAAAACGGCCAGTGCTTGCTCGAGTTGGCAGAAGTCAGCCACTGGTATTCGACCAATTGCTAAGATTGTTAATGTTCGTTCTAACCGGGATCCTGTTGGAACTCTGCCTATTGTTAGAGTATCAATAAACGGCAATACTTGGCACCTGTTATACGATACAGGAAGCCAAGTTAGCATAATGGATTCAGAAAGGTGTAATGTTCTGAATGAGGACTGGGACGAAGCTATTAACAATCTTAAAATTGTGTCAGTCACAGGCCACGTCCAGACATTGACAAAGGTAAAAACCTGTAGGGTAAATACAGATAAGGGTATCGAACTAGGAGACATAAGTTTCTGGTTAATGCCACTTGAAGATAAGCGCTACGACGGTATTCTTGGTATAAAGGAGATAAGGAGATTAAACATTCCTCTGCCACCTGTGTGGGAGGAATGCAATGTAATGTCTGCGGCGACTGAAGACTGGCAACTGGTAGATATTGGCCAAGTTAATGGCAAACATCAGCAGCTGGTCCGCGACATACTGCAACAAAGATCAGATATGTTCGTGGAAAATGTCGCAGCGTTAAAAGCAGCTAAGGTTCCGCCAATAAAAATTGACGTTGACATAAATGACGTTACTTTTAGGCGGCAGTATCCTATTCCCTATAGTTTGTTAGAGCCGTACAAGGTACTTTTAGACAAGTTCTTAGAGAGCGGTATCATAAAAAGATCCAGATCTGATTGGAACAGTCCAGTACATCTTGTCAAGAAGCCTGACGGTTCCTTGAGATTCGTGCTGGACCTTAGACAGGTCAACGATAAATTAAGGAATCAAGATTATCCCATGATCCGGATAGACACCGCCATGGCAGCTGTGGGAGGTGCTAAATATTTTAGTACCTTGGATCTAGCCAGTGGGTATTATCAGCTGAAGCTGGATAGTAACGTAACGAAATGCTTCGCTTTCCAAACCCCTTTCGGAAAATTTGAGATGTCGAGACTTCCTCAGGGCTGTAAGATATCTTCGAATGTATTTCAGAGAGAAATGCATCGTATCCTAAGCGGCCTATTGGGCAAGAATTGCCAATGTTTTATTGACGACGTTCTGATATACTCGGAGTCGTTGGAGCAGCATCTGGCTGACTTAACTGAGGTGTTGGACAGGCTTAGAAAATATGGGCTTCAAGTGAGGCCGAGCAAATGCCAGCTCTTTCAGGAAGAAGTGACCTTCTTGGGACACAGAGTGGACAAGGATGGCATTCATCCTAAGGAGAACAACATCGAAAAGATTAAAAACATGAGTCCTCCTAAAACTGTATCAGGTGTCAGACGCTTTCTTGGAGCTGTTGGTTTCTATAGGAAATTCATTGCTGGTTTCTCTGAAATAGCGGCCCCTTTATATGAGTTGACTAAGAAGGGCACCAGGTATGAGTGGAACGAGGCAGCGCAGCGTGCGTATGACAAGCTAAAGACTTGTCTTAGCTCTGCACCCATCCTAATCCATCCTGACTATAGGGAAAAGTTCCTAATATTCACTGATGCTAGCGACATAGGATGTGGCGGTATGTTATCACAGTTGAAGAACGGCACTCCGCAGCCTATTAGTTTCTACAGCCATAAGTTCAGAGGTGCCGAGTTAAACTACAGCACAATAGAAAAGGAGTGTTTGGCTATTATTATGGCAATTGAACAGTTTGACTACTACATCTATGGTCAGCAGGTGGAGATATACTGTGATCACAAACCATTGCAATATCTTAAGTCACTAGAGAATAAAAATCGTAGGCTCATGAAATGGGCCTTGATGCTACAGGACAGGGAATTAACATTTTTCCATGTAAAAGGGAAGGAGAATGCGATGGCTGACTGGCTGTCCCGCGACACCTATAATACTGAGGTTGCTGTGGTCGATGTCTATGGAGGGGTGACTACCATTCCCAACTATGAGAAGTCCATGCTGAACTGCCCTATATGGAAAAACATCTACAAGAGGGCTCTGAGCACTGATAGTGAGGTAGAAGAGGGTGATGGCACGTATTTTATAAGCAAGTCCACCCGATATCTCGTCAAGGTCAGTCCAGACAGTAGACCCACTCGTAAGGGAAGGATGGTGAAGCAAATCGTAATACCTCCAGTTCTCCGCGATACCATTCTGGAAAGGTGCCATGACAGTCCCATAGGAGGGCACCTCTCAGTAGAGAAAACACTTTACGCGGTCTTAAGCCATTACTATTGGAAGGGGGCCATGTCTGATGTACGTAGGTACGTGAAGACATGCCCAGTGTGTGCCGAGAACAATGGTAGGCTTAAGAAAGCTCCTAATATGCCCATTCAACCCGCTAACTACCCTTTCGAAAGGTTATGCGTAGACTTCGTGGGTCCTCTTACCTTGTCTAGGAACAGGAATAGATACCTGCTCGTGTTCATTGATGCTTTTACCAGGTACGCTGAGGTTATCCCCGTCAGGGATTGTACCGCAGAGACTGCTGGGCTCGAGTTTGTCAATAAGATAGTGAACAGATATGGAACGTGCAAAGAAATTTTATCTGACCGTGGAGCTGCATTCGAGTCAGACCTTTTCAGAGAGATATGTAAATTATATAGTATTAAAAAGTTATCCACAACTTCTTATCGTCCTACCTGCAATTCGATCGTTGAAAGAGTTAATGGCACCATTTGTTCCATTCTGCGTCACTATGCCAATAGCAGGAATTGGGAAGACAACCTCGGTGCGGCGGTTGCTGCGTACAATAATGCCGTGCACTCAGCGTTAGGTGAGAGCCCCCACTACATGCTCTTTGGTTACGACGCAGTCAATCATGAAGTTAGCGATAAAGATGTGAGCGAATTCAGAAAGCCATCCTTGGCGGAGAGATTGAAGGAAATGCAAGATGCCAGGGAAACTGTTAGGAAATTCCTGTCTGAAAACTATGATGAACGAGTCAAGAAGTATAAAACGCAGACTGTGAGAACCTTTGAGACGGGGGATTTGGTATTGTTGGCTGTTCCTAAGGGCAAGGGGTCCTCTAAATTCTCCGCAAAATTCTATGGACCTTTCCGTGTGGTAGCTAAGGTGTCTGAAGTAAATTTCAGAGTGCGCGGAGTCAATTTGCACGATGAACAAGTTGTGCATATTGACAGGATGAAGGCATTCAGGGGCATGCGTCATAGAAAGCCCACAGCTGCTAAACGCGAGTGCTATCCTCGGAGAAGGATGATTCCTTTGGCTCGGGAAGGTGGGAGTGCCTGTCGTATCTCTCCCCGCCGAGAGATGTCCACACCACCGTTAGAGACCAAGACTGTTCCCGACCAGGAGAAAGGAGATTCTCATGACGAACCTACAGTGGTCGATGGGGCGTTCGACAGGGCACATTTCAGCCCTTATTTTCTGAGACCAAATCCTCGCCCTGCCGATCCCAGATGAGAGCTTATTAGTCCCCCATTAAACTCTGTCTATTAAAGCATATTATATATGTGTGTGCTTGGTAATCACTCATGGTAACTCACGTAGTTTGCGCAGATCTTTGGTTATTTTCTTTTTGGGAGGAACAAGATGGAAGGCACCTGTATGGAACGACCTGGATGCCTACTTCTCCTCTCTTTAGTTTTTTTTTTTTTGTATCTTTTAACATGGCTCCCGTGAGCTTTTCCCTCCCGAATAGCGGGAGGTTTTCCTTACGGGACAATAAGAATGTTTGGTAGATTGGTTAGTTTTTTTTTTTTTGGAAAGAGACCTTTTGTCAAATTATATTGACAAATATTCGCACTCTTATCTTATCCTATTTCTTTAGTGCGAAGAACGTTGTTTTATCAGATAAGTAAACCGATCTCTCCAGCATTCTAATTGGACGAATGTGGCCATGTTTGTATATAAAGGGGGTTGAAGGGAATGCGTGGTGGCATTGTGATTTAAAATCTTGTGCAGAGACACTTATAGTGCTCTCTTCGTATTTTTTTTCGTGCTTGGTGTTCTCTACGCATTCCCTGAGTGACCCCGGTCCGATCCCTACATAAGCAGAAATAAAAGATAAGTACTTTTATTTTTATTTAACTAATTGTGAATTATTATATTTTTTTTTTGTGTGTGTTATACTTTTGCGTGTACGGTTTTATTGTGTTCAAGTTACTCTTACGGTAGGCCCCCGTATATTGCAATTTTGTGTGTTAACCCGTAAATAGTAACTTTTGTCAGTGGCAGGGCTGGAAGGTCTCGAAGGGGACTGCCTAGTGGTGTCAGGACCCAGTGCAGCCGATGTAGGCGTTGCGGAATTTTGCAAGGACTTGGGCTGGGAGGATAGAATTGTCGACAGCAGTCCATTCTGGTCGTCCTGAAGATGGGCAGGATGACTCTGGGGGGTTCCCAAGGGGCAGGTGGCTCGCCGATGTCCCTGGCGGTGACATTTGCTACACCTTACACCGTAGGTGATGTAGGCGGGTGTGGATTCTCCTTTGGAGATAATCACCAGTTTGGCAGGGAGCTGGTGGAGTTTCCGTCCTTCGTTCAGAAGGACGAAGGCTTCCCTGCTGCCCGTGGTCCAGGAGTAACCTTCGCAGGTTACTACTTCGTAGGCCATCGAGGCCACTTTGCAGTAAGGCCTTAGCGCCGCAACGATGTCTTCATCTCTTACGGCGATAGGAAGGTTTCCTATAATGATCTTCTCGGCCTTCTTCCTGTAAGGGAAGGCTCTCAGGAGTGTGCTGCCGATGGTGAGGCCCTCCTCGATTAGGCGTTCGACCTTCTCAGCGTTGGAAAGTGTCGCCAGAACATGGCCGGACATCTTCATGAGCTGGTAAACTGAAGATTTCTCCAGCATCTGCTCCAGCGCTTTCATGTACTGGACTTGGTGGAAGTCCGGGCTCCATTCAATGAAGCAACACTGATCAAATGTTGCCGCTGCCGACCTCGCTTTGGCTAGATCTTGTTGCTGTCTGCTAGTTCTTATATGCGTGACAGCATCCCTTATTTCCCGCCTCGGTTGTGGTGATGGCCTGGCTGCGATGGTTTCAGCCTTTGCCACTTTTGTTGGCTGGGTCGGAGATTCCCGGCCTTTTCTTTTGTTGGATTTAAGAATTTTCCAATCCGATTCCAAAGCAGATTGCTTCTCCGAAGCTTCCACTCTTTCCGCCCAATTTGCATAGGCTTGTTTTTTTCCAGCGGCCTGATTTACATAGTCGCCGTTTGTTTGCTTGATTAAAAATGTATTTTTCAAATCAAGCTTAGAAACTTCTTCCGCCGATTTCTCGGCATTGGTAGTTTTTTTCTGGGTGGGAGTACCACCATCATCCTTGACATCATCCTGGCTCTCCGCCAGTATAGAAAACACATTGGAAATCTCCATTGCCTCCGTCTCAATCTCTCGAAAACGCAGATCTCGCGCGCCGCGTGGCCGCACGGCCGAGAGAGAGAGATTGAAACTACTTTATTCCAATGTTCATATAAGATTATATAAGGTTTAATACAGAATAAATATAAATAAATAAGATTATATAAGGATAAATATAGATAAATAAATGTAAAATATAAAATTGATAAATATACATATATATTCGAAACTATTATAGACGCGTATGATTCTTTTTTAAAAGTAAACAATTTCTACTGTCCTTACTGCAATGGGCAAAATTTAGGGGAGGGCCTGGCTCATCAGTGGTGAACCCTCCCAGCGGTTTCGCCAGTTTAATCTACTATTTTCATTGCAGTAAGGACAGTAGAATTTGTTTATTTTTAAAAAGAATCATACGCGTCTATAATAGTTTCGAATTTTGATAACAGATGGCGCGATAATGCATCATAATACATATATATATAAAATATATAAAGTCTTCATTGGTGGGGCTCATCGCGGGAAAGACTCCGCCACCAAAAAAAAAAAAAAATCCCTCAAACCGCGAAGAAAGAGAGAGAATATTGTTTCATTTAAAAAAAGAAACCTACGTGCCAAAAACAGTTCAGATTTCCTTTAATAGATGGTGCGCTAATGTATCACATATATATGTTATATAAAAGTATTATTTAAAATGTTAAAATATTTGTTTATTTTATAAAATATATTTCATAGATACAAATACTGCTAAATCGACCGCCAGAGGTCATGCTTCCCCTATAAAAACTCGTTGTTGTTCTTCCCCGTTGGCCGACCCAAAACTTTGTAATTATGTAAATAATATTTTGTTTTATTTATTCTTACGCCTTAAGCCAGGCAGTACTTGTACAAAATTATGTTTTTCATATGAATTCATACCTCAGCTCAAATAAATCAATATCTGATCAAAACCATTTTTATTATTATTCTTTCAAGATTTTAGTCACGACTGCACCACCATAGCATAATCATCAATATGATCAAATACAGCAGAAAAAAAATCTTATCTTTTTATTTAAATATAATATATATATATTTATATATATATATTTGTATTAAAATATAAATGTAAATGTATATAGTTGTTTATTTGTTTTGCATATTTTTCATTTTTAAATTAATCTCATAATTTAGTCTGTGAAAATAAAAATATTGGACCGGTGACGAAAACAAAACTAAAAATAGTTGGCTTAATGTTATGTAGTTATGTTATATAATTGTTTGTGATGATATATAATTAATTGTGATGTTTATGTAATTTTAATCATAATTGAATAAAATATATAAAGTTTAAATATGTTTTAAACTTTAATAACAAGTACAAAACACTCCTTTTAAAATTTTGGTTCATAAATATCATCTCGTAACTTTATGTGTTATATATATAATGTCGAAATGTGTTTTGAAAATATTAACAATCCTTTAAACATGTCAATCATGAGTTAGAAGGCCAATATACATACTTAAATCTTTCTAAAATATAGCATACATAAAATTCAGCAATCAAATAAAAACGGCACATCTTGGATCGAAATTTAAACATATTTCAAAGCAGCAGATCAGGTACTTGACCTTGGACGGCATCTGTTGAGTGAAGAGAGAAATTAAGAAGTCTTATCATGATTGATCATCTTGGAGGGGCCTAGAGGCACACCAGTTTTAAGACTGAGACTCGCCAAAATTTGAAATATTTTCTATGAATTGTTGTCTATGTGAAATAACAACAAAAAGCCTTTATTAAGGGCAATCGTCGCATACATGATTCTCCCAGATGCGCAAACATATGTAAATACACAAAACAATAACGCGCCATCTATACATATAAAATAAAAGGATTCAAAAGCGCGAATGTTTCTTTTATACAAATACAAACTTCTACTGTCCTTACTGCGATGAAAGGATGAAATGCCCTCCCAATATATTTTTTCATCGCAGTAAGGACAGTAGAAGTTTGTATTTGTATAAAAGAAACATTCGCGCTTTTGAATCCTTTTATTTTATATGTAAATACAGTTAAACCTGTCTATAACACCCCCTCTAAATAGCGCCTCCCTCTCTATAGCGCCCGATTGTACGTAGTACAATGCGATTTACATTAAAAGTGACCTGTCTATAGCATCCCCTCTCTATAGCACCCTATTTTGGTGAGTCCCAAGAGGGGGCGCTATATACAGGTTTGACTATATTAATATAAAGCAATAACGCGCCATCTATATGTGGAAAATAAAATCATTGAGACACGAATGTTTATTTTACAATAGATCAAACTTCTACTGTCATTACTGTGATGAAGGTGTGACTGATAAGCTAGTTCACCACTGATGAGAAAAGCCCTCTCAATATTTTTTCATCACAGTAGGCACAGTAGAAGTTTCGTTTTTTGTAAAAGAAACAGTCGTGTATTATGTTTTTATTCATTTATAAGTAAAAATAACAGTTATTTATAGAAAGAGGAGATTAACATCGACCTTTCTTCAAGTTAGATCCATCATCTGTGTTGTGTCTATTGTCTGTGCTGTTTTACAGATTTTGTGGAATGCTAATGCATTGCTTTGGAATTCATTACTTTTTCCATTTGAACATATGGTGTATTGTTTCATAACTAATCTTTTGACGGAGAATTTCTCTCTCTCCTCTCCAGTAACGGACAATAAATCGTGTAGTGTGGAAAGCCATGGCTAAATTCGCTCATATTGAAATATCGCGTGAGAACGCCCTTGGAAACTTAGAATAATTTTAACGCCTTGCTAAATGTTTTCATTTTTGTTTGCTCCTGACAAGGACAAAATATTTTTGTCGAAACGTCGAAGTAATAAAAATATTTACTGGCCGAAGTATCTTTATTTTCAAGAAATATTATAGATGCGTTTTGATTCTATTTTTTTTTTAATTAAGCAATCATACGCGTCTATAATAGTTCCGAATTTTCATAACAGATGGCGCGCTAGTGCATCAAAACGTGATTATGTTTATATAGTGAGTCTATATGAAATAGCCATTATTTGTGATATTGCAACAGGGGATGACCATTCTGTAAGGTTCTAACATAGAAAAAGTTGCTAAAAGAATGCAATCCATATTTTAGAGCCAGAGTGTAACACTGGAATGTGACCTTTCGTAATTAGAATTTTTTAAAATGCTAATTATCCTCATTAATTATTCTAGCGTGCTTGTAAAATTTATAAAAAAACAATTTCGAAAAGTTCACAGAAATTCAATAAATAAAATTAAAAGGATTCAGACTGCGATGTTTCATCTTTGAATTTCAACCTTAACACATCTCGGCTATCCCATCATTGTTTAGATAGAAATATTAATAGAAATAACCCTGTTAAATTCATAAATAAGTTAAAACAAAGCATCTAGGGCTGCGTATAATTATGAAATAAAAGATACGCAGCCCTAGATGCTTTGTTTTAACTTATTTATAGAAATATTAGAAAATCGAATTTTTCAAAATCTAAATGGTCATATAGAAGACTTGGTCAATTTAAAAACATTACAAATTTATTCAGGGGAAAATATCAGGCTTCCAGGGAAAGGTTTATTTAAAATATTGCAATTATCTCATATCTTTAGCTTTCGGTCATGAAAGTCATTCTACAGGGGAAAACATTGTAACATTATATTGTTGTTGTCGTGTTAAATGAAGAGATGTCTCCATGCATCTCTATCACATCTCCATGCATCTCTATCCATGCATCTCTATCTGTACTTCATTTTTCGTAAATAAAATGGCAAAGCGCACCAAGAAGGTTGGAGTCGTCGGAAAGTACGGCACTAGGTATGGTGCTTCTCTGAGAAAAATGATCAAGAAGATCGAAATTTCCCAGCACAAAAAATACACCTGCAGCTTTTGCGGCATGAATGCCCTGAAGAGGAAGTGTGTTAGAATCTGGCACTGCCGCGCCTGCACCAAGACTGTTTCTGGTGGAGCCTATGTCCCAATCACCAACGCCGCCCACTCCGTCAGGAGCACCAATAGGAGGCTGAGGGAAATGCAGGAACAGTAATCCTGTACTACAACTCACGCTGGATGATATGTTCCAGCAGTCATAATGGCCTCAAGCAGGCTCAAGTACCTTGGAAGTCCTCCTCGGGAGATCTCCATGCCAATGTGAACAATGGACGGGAAGTCCTATATACTCTGAGACTTTTTAGGTTTTGGCAGTCTTCAGAGAATTTAGAGCGTGCTGACTATGAGTACAGAAGCTAATGACGGAATCCTATTGGAGCATAGGGCGAATTTACCCAAGTCCTGGTAGGAAGGCCAGTATAGAAACTAAGCTAGCGAGTAACTCCAATATACGCTTGTGGGGTATCTATTCAACTATACAGAGACCTGGCTATAAAGGTTGAGTGGGGTGAACATAGTAAATGGTGCGGGAATTTTCATCAGTTCCTGCTGGTCTTCGTCTTCTTTTTCCTTATCTCCACTCAAACATATTGTTGTGACCCTTGATGGTGTCTGTTTAACAACCATCATGACTGGGTGAAGTAGAATGTGACTGCCTTTGTCATTAAGACTGGGAGCACTACTCAGTGTCAGGCCAACTTATCTCCAAAATAAATGGCCGCCTCTGACATGAGGAACAGACGCCATGTGCAACTGCTCCTAACATGGAGTACAAACGCTGATCATCCTGTATCCCTGGATTAGGAGCCCTTACAGGGTGCTATCACACAGCTGAACCCCGTTTTTTTAGTGAGCTTGTTACTGCTCCCCCTCCTCCTTTTTCATCCGGGCTTGGGACCGGCAAAGGCGGAGTTAGTTTCTGCTGGTAAATCGTAACGGTGTTGTAGCTACGGCGTAAAATCTTCGGGTTAGTCAGCCTACTCTCTATCGAAGTTTCGTAAACCCTACATTTGGGTAAAATATTCGTTATAACACTTCATGTCCATGTTATGTGGTTTATTAACTGTTAGTTTTATCTTGAAGTTGGTGACAGTGGGTTACACCTGAACATCGATCAGTGAACACATAAAGTTGACGAGTGTTACCAATATATCACAAAACAACCTGAAATTGTGATTGTCCATACTTACATTTGATCCAGCTTAGGTTAACCTAGGTCGGCGATTTTCTGAGACATAAAATTCCTTAACAACGAATAGGCATTCGATTCTGTATAAAAATTCCAGTTACATAGACGTTTCTTTACTTCGAAAGGCATTTGGTGAGACATGCCTTAAGGAAATCGTATTTTATTAATGGTATAGCCGAGTTAAGAGTGGACACGAATTTAAATTCAAGATGATCCGAAAGTCAGAAGATCTGTAGAGAAGAAAACAACAAAAAAACTAAATTGAAGAAAAAATTCCTAAAAACGAAAAATAGTCAAACAGGAACTTTCAGGGATAAAGGATTTCCGATAGGATTAGTTTAGTCCATTATTCACGACAATTGGAAAAGAAGTTCGGCAAGTTTTGGGTTTCCAGCCAACGCCAGATCCCATAGAGCTGTTGTAGTTTTGTATTTCTTTCTCAAGAACAATCTCCCTATACTTCCTCAGACTTCATACTCACCGGATCCTGCTCCAAATCACTTTTTCCTACACAGTAAATTGTAAATGTTTCTTAAAGTGGAGCGATTCTAGTCACAAGAAGACAATAGAAAAATCACTGAAGTTCCTCAGAGTCCTGAAAGAAGACGATTATGAAAAATTCTGCGAGAATTGTGAAGAGATATGACAGAGGTGTCTAGATGTGGAAGGAGATCATTTCGAAGATTACTAAAAAGCATTTTTTTTTAAATTTTATTTCAATTTAAAGCTCTATGTCCTTCTAGGGACACTTGCGCTGTCATACATGTATGGCATTTGTCTATACATATTGTCAAGTAGCTCTGCAACTCCGGTCACAGGAAGCTCCATGGGACACCTGTCAATCATCACTGAACTCCGGGGGGACGAGCACAGGTGTGAGGGGTTCTCGGAATCTTATCGGTAAATAAGGAAAACGGGACGGTGGCTGACGACGCTCATTTTTATTAACTTTACCTTGGGATAAGTTGTTATCTCTCTCCCTATAAATACCTCTTGTATATAATTTTATTGGAGAACTAAAAGGTAAATACCTACCTTTATAATAAATTAATCATTCCCAAATTTGCCCTTGCTTTATTTATCTCCGCGACAATATATATATTAGATAGTAAAAGTAATATAATGGCAAATAAACCTTTTATTAAATCCAATATATGACTTTTTACTATCTAATGATTTAAGTATGGATTGTTCTATTTTCAGAACATATATATACAATAATTTTAGGCCGTGAATAGAAAAGACATATGATGTTAACAATGAGAAGGAGAGAAAAAATAATTGTGTACGAAAGTGTCTGGCAATATGTGCAATAAGAATAATATAAATTGAAGAATAGCATTTTTCTTTGATCTCTTGTATCATTTTCAAATTTTTATAAATTCTTCGAATTTAATAAGATTACTTTATATAAGCAGGGGGTTGGTGGAAGGCTGGTTAAACCGTTTGGTTTTCGACCACTACGACCCGGGTTCGAATCCCACATTGGACACTTTTTTCTGTTAAAAAAAAATGCTCCAATGGCCCCCGATTCTTGCAAAAGTCCAACCCCACCAGCGAGTGCAAGTAACCAAACGGGGCTCTGGCACATTTGTAAGTACAAAGTCGAACTGCTTTTCACATGTGTAGACATGTGGTGCGCTTACAGTAAAAGCAGTCGCTAACTACCCACTATGATTATCATGGCCTGTACCACGTGTACTAGGGATAAGCAAAAAAAAATGTATATAAGCATATTCATACAATATATTCATATATTCATACAATAATATTAGAGCTAAAAATGATATGGTAGATTAAACTGGCAAAACTGGTGGAAGGTTTTACCACTGATGAGCCAGGCTATCTCAATTGTTTTCAATCGTAGTAAAGACAGTAAAAATTTTGTTTTATTTGAAAAAGGAAAATTCGTGTGCGTAACAGTTTCAATAATCACAAGATTATTGAATTCTGGAAAAATAAAAAAAACAACGAATAGTTGATATTTATTCCGATAGATGGCGTAAGCCATCAGTAACATTTATTTGCATGAACAGGAGATGCCTTTTTAATAATTTTTCTCTATAAAGCTTGATATTTTAACCTTAATATTTATTTATTACTAGTTGCTAATAAGACACACTATATCCGATCTGAATTATTGCGCATGAAACTATTTACAATAATTCATATTATGATGCACTAGTGCGCCATCTGTTATCAAAATTCGAAACTATTTTAAAGGCGCAAGATTATTTTTGATATTAAACAATTTCTACTGTCCTTAGTGCAATGGAAAAATTAATGAGAGGGCCTGGCTCATCAGTGGTGAACCCTTAAGCGGTTTCGCCAGTTTAATCTACCATACCGCTGTTATATTGCATTTTTGGAACTTCCTTTTATAGTGATACTGTTGATAGACTCTTTGAATGGGTATTTTAGAAGAACTATGGACAAAGGGTCTATCAACAGTTTCACTATAAAAGGAAGTTCCAAAAATGCAATATAACAGCGGTATGGTAGATTAAACTGGCGAAACCGCTGGGAGGGTTCACCACTGATGAGCCAGGCCCTCTCATTAATTTTTCCATTGCAGTAGGGACAGTAGAAATTGTATAATATCAAAAAAGAATCTTACGCCTTTAAAATAGTTTCGAATTTTAATAATTCATATAAACCTTAATATTGACAAAAAATATTTTATTGGAAAATAACATATTATTATAGTTTATCTAGTGGTTTATATGAAGAATACCTGTGAGTTAGTTTAGCGGAGTATGGATTGCCCAGTATGTACAGGTTTTTACTGAGACCAACTGGTTTAAAAGTATCCGCCCTCCTTCAACCAATTTTTTAGACGTTTTGCATGCAAAATTAAATTAGTATTCACACACGCCCCAAGTAATTAATTTGAAACAAATTCTCCATGTTTTTTCTTCAACTTCTAAGTAAAACCACTTTCTATTTTCCAGTATTATTTACACTCATGGATAAAACTTAAGGGAGTGGAAAGTCTTTGATATCGCCGGTCGTCTGTATTTAATTTTTAAAGAAACAGAGGTAATTTTATTCACACTTGGTTATCTGGTGTGTCTTCAATAAAATTCACTATGTATCAAATAAATTTCATAGGTATTGTATGAATCCAGATATACATGGTAAAAGATACAACTTCCTTAAGTTTTGTCAATGAATTTATATTGATTATATATTTATATATTTATGGTATATTTATAAGACATGTTTTATAAATAAAAATAAATAAACCACATTCAGGAATTTATTTTAAAATTTAGAAGTAGGTTTTAAAATATATGTTTATAAATTTATTATTATACTATTATAAAATAAAGCTTCCAGGGCTAAATTTCTTGTGCAACTTTTTATTTTCAAGTTTTCTGACTTGTCAGTCCTTCAACAGGAGTATCACGTTATCAAATTAATGATAAATGCTATTTTTATATACAAATTATTATTTACATATTTTAAATACGAAACTATTATAGACGCGTATGATTCTTTTAAAAATAAAACAATTTCTACTGCCCTTACTGCAATGGAAAAATTAATAGGAGGCCCTGGCTCATCAGTGGTGAACCCTCCCAGCGGTTTCGTCAGTTTAATCTACCATTAAACAATTAAACTAGCCAAACCGCTGGGAGGGTTCACCACTGATGATCCAGGCCCTCCCATTAATTTATTTCATTGCAGTAAGGGCAGTAGAAATTGTTTTATTTTTAAAAGAATCATACGCGTCTATAATAGTTTAGTATTTTGATAACAGATGGCGCGCTAATGTATCATAATATATTTTAAATACTTATGATATCGAAAGATATTATTCTACTATTTAGAAATAAATAAAATATGAAATCACTTTTAAATCATCTTTATATTTTATCTATTTATGCTTCTCTTCTGTGATGAATCTGTATAAGGCCGGGGGTCTTAATAAAGCTGTATGTGTGTATATTTTATATATTCATAATGTATTTACCTATTAAATGAGGGAATACCAATATTAGAGATATAATGTAGGAGAGAGTTTATAAAGAAACACAAAAAATCTGTTCTTGGCAACGCCGCTGAGAGGACAGGATATGGGCGTGGTAAATCCATCCACAAATTGCAACCTTTCTCTTTGTCGCGGCAAATCTTAGCGTCCATCTTCTTTTGGTTGTTTAGCATCTTTCTAAGATATTCCACTTCTTGGAATTTATACACATTTTAATGTCATTAATTAGTAATATATAAACATTATTTAAATTATAAAACTATTTTATAGTTAATTTTATAAAGTTAGTATATTAAAATAGTTTTATAATTTGATAACAGATGGCGCTCTAGTACATCGTAAACATTATTTCTTTTGTAAAAAATAGTTTTATTTAAATTTTATCCATAGTAAAAGTGGTATAGGCCATGATAATCATGGTCAGTTGAAGTTGGCGACTGCCTTTACTGTAAGTGCCCTACATGTCTACACATGTGAAAAGAAGTTTGACTTTTGAACTTACAAATGTGCCAGAGTCCCGTTTAGTTACTTGCACTTGATGATGGGGTTGGACTTTTGCAAGAATCGGGGACCATTGGAGCATTTTTTTTTTAAATCAGAAAAAAGTGCCCAATGCGGGAATAGAACCCGGGTCGTAGCAGTCGAAAACCAACGGTTTAGACCATCCTTCCACCGACGGTCATTCAGCTAGTAGTATATAAAAATGAGCATTTTCAAAATAAATTAAAGTATACACTAGGTTGCTATACAAGGTTGCGGGAGGATGATAACCATGTACCGAAAAAGGCACCTCTCCCTTTAAATATGCATCAGAACGATGTATTATGTAAACACCATAGTAAGATATTTATCAGTGATGATATAGAATACATAATGGATCGTTCTGATGCATATTTAAAAGGAGAGGTGCCTCTTTTGGTACATGATTTATCAACCTCTCGCAAATTCATGTTGCAATCTTGTCTTATAATCGGTCTTTGCCACTTCGACAAGCTTAAACATCTGTTTGGTAAATTTGACCGATTTTATAACCCTTCTCGTAGGATGTTATGAAATCGAAGCCTATCTGTACTGATGAGGGCCATAGCTCCCGAAATCATGGTATTCAGGTTGGAATTTGGTCTCAATTTGCCCAAACTGGTGTTGAGACTCATTCTTAATCATCGCTAATAAAGGTTTTTAATAGAGTAATGTACAGTGCATAATTCTGATGCACAATTAAAGGTAGAGGTGCTTCTTTTGGTATATGAATATTATCTTGTCGCAAAATTATGTTTTAATATAGACTGATAAATTGACCCTTTCCACTTCACTAGTTTAAACACCTGTTTGGTAAATTTGACCGATTTCATAATTCCCTCGTAGTATATTATGAAATCGAAGCCGCCCCTGTACTGATGAGTGTTATAACCTGAAACCATGGTATACTGGTTGACGGCTTTTGTCTGAATTTGCCAAGACTGGTATTGAGACTCATTTTTAATCATCACTAGTAAAGGTGTTTACTAGGGTGATGTACAGTGCATAATTCTGATGCACAATTAAAGTGAGAGGTGCTTCTTTTGGTATATGAATATTATCCTTTCGCCACTCTTTATGTTATAAAAATATATTTTTAAATTTTGATTTGAATTATACCTGATAATTATATAATTCTCTGTAAATATTGATAGCTCTGGCTTCTATCTTCACCCAAGTATTCCAGGAAATATCCAATGATAAGTATTTATAGCTCTAATTTTTCACTACTACCGATTTATTTCATGTAATGCTAGGTATTCATTAAGCCATAAACGGCTTAACCCATTTTCTTCTTCTATAGCCTATTCTATACCATAACGGCTATATAATTAGAAAACTGATATTTTGTACATTTGCATTGTGGGTTAACTGTATTAAGTAAGAGTACAAAAATTCATATTTCAACGTAGTCTGTAAATTAAAATAAAAACATAAAGCCTCCAGGGAAAAGATTATTTTAAAAATATTTTTATTTAAAATATCTCGAGCTTTCGGGAAAGTAAGCCCTTCTACGGGAGAAAATGCTTTACATGATTAATACGCCAATAAGATATGATTTAAAATTAAATAAAGTCCATTCATTGTTTACATTTGTTTTAAGGCATTATCAACGCGGGTTTCAATCGTTTCTGTGAAGAGGTGAACTTTGTCCCCCCATCCTTAAGAATAAAAGATCCTGTCAAAAACCCTTTCTCAGCTAAAGTAATAAAGTAGCCCGCGTTGATTATGCCTTAAAACAAATGTAAACAATGAATGGACTTTATTTAATTTTAAATCATATTTTATTGGCGTATTAATCATGTAAAGCATTTTTTCCCGTAGAAGGGCGTACTTGCCCGAAAGCTCGAGATATTTTTTGATTAAAAAAATTTTGAGAGAATCTTTTCCCTGGAGGCTTTATGTTTTTATTTTAACATTAATTCAAGGGATTATTTTATCGAATTGTAGTCTGTAAATATATTTCATGTAATGCCAGTTACTCATTAAGCTACAAACGGCTGAACCTATTTTCTTCTTTTGAAATATATATAATTTTCTTTTCTATAGCTTATTCTATACCATAACGTCTATATACTTAGAATACTAATATTTTGTACATTTGCATTGTGGGCTAGTTGGATCAAGTGATAGTACAAAATTTCATACTTATCACTCTGTAAATATATTTGAAAATTGCTCACAAAAAATGAAAATATTTGTTCGTTCTCTTGACCACCTTCTGATAAAATTTATATCGAAGCAAAATTTTACACCAGAGAAACGGCGTCGCCTATTTTCTACATTTTAAAGGTAATATAAAATGTGTCTTTAATAGTTTATTACCGACCACTACGCTCACCTAAAAGTCTGAAATTATGTACATTTGCAATGTAGTTTTTTCTTATTATTGCGGAATATTAAGTGCAATTCATATAGAATTTATTAATGTAATTTGACACCTTTTTAGATCAACTATTTTATAAGATTCTTTCAATATTTTGATAAGAGGCCAATCGTCTTCGAGAGTACATCTGTTAAATCCTTCTGCCAACCGGTATGTACGAAGACTGGATCTTTGAAACAAGAAGAAGGATAATCTTCTTGAAGAATGATAAGAATGTGTGAGTAATGAAATTAATGAGCTTCGGGGCAACATATGATCCTAGCTGCTTCTGTGGAAAAGAAAACCAAAACTCAATACATTTATGTAAAAATAAATAATTTTTGTAAATTCATTTTAGATTTTCTCTTCTGTTTGATAAAACCATCGTTTCAGTTTTAATTATGTTTTTAGTCGGTTATTGAGTTGTATATAATGAATTGTATATAGGTTGATAAAATGTATTTAGGCGCAAGTATCCCGAGCTGGGATATCGTGTCCGATATGTCAAATTAAATAAAAGTAATGAACTATTTTTGTATTAATTATAGTTTTGAAAAAAAAAGGCATCTCCTTATCGGGCAACTGAAAGTTGCTGATGGCTTGCGCCATCTATCGGAATAAATATAAACTATTCTCGTTGATTTTTAATTATTCCAGAATTGGCCATTCCATAATTATAGTTTATTCTGATTATTATTTTACATTTTATTAACAATGAAATCTGTTTTATATATTTAATAAGTAGGTTTCAGCTGTAATTATAATTTTGGGATACCAATTCTTCTGGTAGTACTATATCTTAAAATAAGATTTATGCCAAATTTGCAAATGAGGTCATTACCTCTGAAATGCAAAGAATGCTTAAAATAGCTACAATTCAACAACAAAGGCTTAATTAGGGCCCATTGCCCTGTATGGATTCGCCATACAACAACAAAATAACAGTAATATTTTCTCCTTTTCCCCATGTGCACGTGAGCCTTGTTTGAAAAGGGATTTATTTACAAATCTGTTCTAAAACTTTCCTCACTACCTCTTTTGCGTATGAATGAATCTATTTACATTTGATCTGTAGAAATTATAGAGTTCTATTGCTTTTTTTTACTTTTCTGAAATAGTTCTCAGCGTATTCAGTGAGTTGCTAAATCTCCAGAAGGTGATTTTAAGAGTTTTTTCTCTTTCTTCACCTGAATATTTGCATTCTATGATATAAAGGGAGATTTCATCAGATATCATATTTCCACAAATCCTGAAGTGAATGTTTTTCTTTTTGATGATGAGAATATGACAAACAGCTACAATTTACACAAATCCAATCTCTATAGTTACAATAACAAAGGTAGATCAGTGTGGTTGAATAAATTAACTGAACCGTTGTAAGACTTTGCCACAATATACTTCAATCTCTTTTCCATTTAGTAAATGTAGAAATTCAACTATTGTAATCCCGAGATAATAAGAGATTTCAAGATGCTTAATATTTGAACAGTATTTCAATTATTGAATAATTTAAATATTTAATGTAAATTACTGTTTAATTTGTGGGATAATCACAAAGATTTTATTATCGTATTCTAAGCGCTTGTACAATTGTCCTTGTGAAGACAATCTTGTCGTAGTCAGCTGACATTGTCATCTGCGCCATTGTTTGGAAACCTGTTGACAATGTTCCAGTAGATTCTCTGGTGGAATAAAGACGCAAATTTTCGATCAAAACATTTTAGAAGTCATTTTAAAACTACAAAGGATAATCATGGATTGTGTTACTCTCCTTAAGATTGAAATAAAAATTTATTTTCTTCTGTGTTTTTTGATCGTTAAGGTACAGCTTGCACCACGCTGATGAGGGCAAACAGCCCGAAACGCGTCCGTGGTTAGCTTTTCTTGATTAATCAAGAATGGATATTTGGCCAATTCTGGAATAATTAAAAATCAACGAGAATAGTTGATATTTATTCCGATAGATGGCGTAAGCCATCAGCAACTTTCAGTTGCACAATAAGGAGATGCCTCTTTTTCTTTCTTAATTTATGCACCTTATCCCAGTACAATCACAAATGGCGCGCCTATACCTTGCAATTAATTTTGGCCATAAAAATGTTTATTGTGATTTCTTAAATGAATAACTTAATGTAATATATCAATATATTTCTACTGGTCACCAAGATATATCCAGAGCTTTCTTAAATACCATCTCAGCAGATATTCTCACTAAATAACATTCTGTTGGGAGCTAAGACTTTCCTATTCAAACATCGTGCAGAGTAATCACTATCACTTCCAAGAAATTAATACTTTTAATTTACCTTTCATAACTAACTCATTTACATCATTTCAAAAACCAAATATATATATGTTATATTAAAATGTTATTTTATTTCAAATATATTTCATAGATTCAAATATTCTGTTAAGTCAACCGCCAGAGGTCGCACTTTCTGTTAATATAACCATTTGTTGTTGTTTCCCGATGGCCGGCTCAAACCATATGTAATTATTAAAAAAACAATAGAAAAAAAATATTTATAAAGAAATTGGGTTGGCCAAATATCAGGGAACAGGTTAAATCAATGAATAGTTGATTTCTGTTACACCAGATGGCGCTCTGCCTTCTGAAAAGCATATGTGCTCCTGGTCAGGATATGACTTTTTTATTTTTAATATGTAATTATGTAAATAAGTTTTTCATTTTTTGATTCTTACGCCTTAAGCCAGGCAGTACCTTTATCAAATTATGTTTTTTATATATTACTTAAGCTCAATTAAAGCAATTAATATCAAAATCTCAAAACAGCAGAAACTCTGTTTTTTTAATAATATAGATGCAAAGTAACCCGGTCATCTGGTCAAAATAAAAATATATTAATCTATGAAAAACAACTTATAAAAAACCTAACACATTGAAATACAATTTAAGTGCCATATTGTAGATAAAACTGACAAACAGAAATTGAATTTATCACAGATGAGTTAAGCCCTTTCAATATGTTTTCATATAACACTAAGAATATTTGGAAAATTGTAAAAATTGAAACGATCACCCTGAAATTTATATTTATGAATTCATATATTATGTGCTATGTAATATATATTTATAATGGATATATAACATTTTTATTGAATCTGAAATAGATCTATCTTCCCATAAATCCCGTTGTATCCCCGAGACATAAATTTGATTTTGAAGGAGATGTGAAATCCATTTGTCACCTAAATATGGAATTGTATTTTTCCAGTTTTACCTCGAGAGACGAGCTCTCAATTTGAAACCTATTTCATTTCTTCTCTTTCCTTTCTTTCAACGAAATAAAGAGCACAATACACATAAAAAAAAAACGATAACATTATAAAATTATAAATGCACGTTAAAAAATAGATCAATAAATTTATCATATTACGATGTACTAGCGCGCCATCTGTTATGAAAATTCGAAACTATTTTAAACGCGTAAGATTCTTCTTGAAATTAAACAATTTCTACTGCCCTTACTGCAATGGAAAAATTAATGGGAGGGCCTGGCTCATCGCTGGGAGGGTTCACTACTGATGAGCCCGGCCCTCCCATTACTTTTTCCATTGCAGTAAGGGCAGTAGAAATTGTTTAATTTTAAAGAGAATCATATGCGTCTAAAATAGTTTCGAATTTTCATAAATTTATCATGATAATAAATATTGTTTTGAAAATAGAGCAATCACTATTTAAATCATTAGATAATAAAAAGGCATATATTACATTGAATAAAATATTTATTTGCCAATATTTTGGTTGGCTGAACGCCAACCTTTATCAAGGCATTACATTTTTGTATAAAACTTTGCTAAAGCACTACAATGCTCAACGGTTTATACAAAAATGTAATGTCTTGATAATGTTTGGCGTTCAAGCCAACCGAAATATTGGCAAATCAATATTTTATTCAATCCAATATATGAATTTTATTATCTAATTATAAATATATAAATCTATGTGGAAAAAAGAACAAATGTGAAATTGTACTGGGATAAGGTGGATCGATTAATAAAAAGGAATATTCTTATTGTGCAACTTAAAATTGTATTAATCAAGAATGGGTATTTGTGGCCAAATTCCTGAATATTAAAAAAAATCAACAAATAGTTTATATTTATTCCGATAGCTGGCGCAAGCCATCAGAAACTTTCAGTTGCACGATAAGAAGATACCCCTTTTTCATTTCTTAAAAATAATTATAATTACATATCAAAATTGTTGTGAGAATAGAATACTAGTGTGAAACTAAGTCCATTACTTTAGTCTTCTTCTTTCTTATCTCCACTCAATCATATTAGGTTATCAAGCTTGTAAAGCTTGAGACTTGACAACCATCATGCCTGGGTGAAATAGAATGTGTCTGCCTTTGTCATTAAGACTGGGAACACTACTCAGTGGCAGGCCGACTTAGCTCCAAAAGAAATGGCCGCCTCTGACATGAGGAACAGACACCATGTGCAGCCGCTCCTAACATGGAGTACAAACGCTGCTCATCCTGTATCCCTGGATAAGGAATCCTTACAGGGTACTATCAGCCGGGCCAGCTGAGCCCAGGTTTTTTAGTGAGCTTGTTACTGCTCCACCTCCTCCTTTTTCATCCAGGCTTGGGACCGGCAAAAGCAGAGCTATTACTTTAGTTATGTTTGTCAATTATCTGATAGTAAAAATATCAAATCCTTCAAATAGATCAATAAACATCATTTTTTGTTTGAATTGATATAAAATCGTTAATGGAATCTTAATAATTGTCGTGTTTTCTCCTTAATTAATTATAACCTATCATTATTATTCTAATTATCATTAGGAGAGAGGACCCTATTAGAAAAATTAACGATTTCCGATACTGCAATATTTTACTGGGCACAAAAATGTTTGAGGGCATCTTTAAAGAAAAAAAAAAAGGTATTATTCTATGAATTAATTTTAAAACATTTTGACCAAAATATATTTGTTCAATAATAAATTAAATTTTATTGCCATCTATCGTTAAAATTTTACACAAATAAATTTACTGGCAATGCGTTTCTTTTAAATATCATCAAATATTATCTCTACAGGCCTTACTGCAATGATATGAGTTATTAAATGAGAGGGCTTGGCTCATCAGTAGTGAACCCTTTCAGCGGTTTCGCCAAATTAATCTCTAGACCGCTCTACTATTGTATTGGATTCTGGTTCAAATCACATTAATAGGTACCGCTCAGCAAGAGCAACCTAGTTCATGATAATTGAACAATGAATAATATGTGAAGGTTTTTCACATATTAAACAAATTTTAACACGGGATTCAATCCCGGTTCACGACTGTCGGGAATCGAGGGGGTTACCCACTCGTCCATCGACTTTTTTTTTTGTATTGGATTAGTTTTCTTATATACCCTGCATTTTCTATGGAAGGCAGCTTAGGGGTGTTTAGTGAACTATGGACATAAGCTTATAGGTCTGTAGAAGTACATACATATAATTTCAAGGTATTGCATCGAGCAAAGCTCTTCCGCAAAATATGTTTACATAATCAATATATATTAGTAAAATAAATTTAATTGTCATCTATCGTTAAAATTTTACACAAATAAATTTACTGGCAATGCGTTTCTTTTTAAATATCATCAAATATTATCTCTACAGACCTTACTGCAATGATATGAGTTATTGAATGAGAGGGCTTGGCTCATCAGTAGTGAACCCTCTCAGCGGTTTCGCCAAATTAATCTCTAGACCGCTCTACTATTGTATTGGATTGGTTTGGAGTATACCCTGTATTTTCTATGGTAGAGATAATATTTGATGATATTTAAAAGAAACTCATTGCCAGTAAATTTATTTGTGTAAAATCTTAACGATAGATGGCAATTAAATTTAATTTACTAATATTTATTGATTATGTAAACATATTTTGCGGAAGAGCTTTGCTCGATGCAATACCTTGAAATTATATGTATGTACCTCTACAGACCTATAAGCTTATGTCCATAGTTTACTTAACACCCCTAAGCTGCCTTCCATAGAAAATACAGGGTATATTTCAACCCATCCAATACAATAGTAGAGCGGTCTAGAGATTAATTTGGCGAAACCGCTGAGAGGGTTCACTACTGATGAGCCAAGCCCTCTCATTCAATAACTCATATCATTGCAGTAAGGTCTGTAGAGATAATATTTGATGATATTTAAAAGAAACGCATTGACAATAATAAATATCGAATTATATTTTAAAATATTATATAAAATTATTTTATTATTATTGAAACTATTTTAGACGCGTATGATTCTTTTAAAATTAAACCATTTTCTACTGATCCTAATGCAACATATGATTTTGTCTAAAATTTATAATTAAATTATGATATTGCTATCATAGTTTGATAAATAAGGGTATTTTGTGTGATAATTATAAATTATTATTAATTTCATATAAATTGATTTTTTTTAAAAGTCAAATCTTTAAAATAATCATATATATTGCTACGTGGAAAATTAGGGAAGACAAAAACTTCAGGAGGAGACAACAATTTATTTCAGGGAAGGACAAACTATGAATTGTAAACAAAAGATAAGCCACGAGGGAAATTTACAGAGTCGCAAGATATAAACATAAAAATGACCACTCTGTTAATAAAAAAATAATAAAATTAATAAATACTATGTTACAATATATATACAACATATAAAATTTCGGGATGTATCTAAAAAGGCACATCGTCTCTTTAATTATATATCAGAACGATGGCACTGTACATTACTTTAGTAAAAACCTTTACTAGTGATGATAAATAATGATCCACAACACCAGTTTTGGTAAATTCAGACAAAAATCCAACCTGTATACTTCAATATATAAAATAAGTATATGAATCAACATTATGGCGAAATTTAATAATCGCTATATGTAATTTATCTGGCTTAATTGAAAGAGAACAGACTTTAAAATAATAATAATAATTGATATTTTTACAACAACAACAACAAAAGCCTTTATTGAGGACCTCTCGTCCTATAAAGGATTCGCCAGTTTACAGAGTAATTAAAGAGAAGAGAACTAAGAATACAGAGAGAAACCGATATGTAGTAGGTATAGTATAGTATATTTCTACACTGTGATTATATACAACAGCAGTCAACATAATCAAAGTCCCATACAGGATTCGTCATTCTAATCCTGACAAAGATTATTTACATATAATTATTTACATCAATTAGATTATGTATATAGCTTCCTTTTCTCTTCAGCCGTCTTCCAAAATTTGAACAACGCAAAAGCTCCAGCTCTGTTTCTCACCACCTCATTCAACAGGAGTTCCAAAGAGAGTCCCTCAAGGCCTATTTCAGTGAGGAGCACTTCTCGTTCGTCCTTCAGCCCCATACATGAGAGTATATGGTGATGTAGCCCCGGCTCCATTCTTGTCCCGCAAATCTCTATAATTGATATATTTTAAAATTTATTCTATATAGATGGGGAGTTATAGCTTTATATTAATTTATAACTAACTGGTCTTGTACTTATTGTTTGCAAAAGAGCATTGCTCGAAGCAAATATTTATATGTAATTATACTGTCTTAAAAGCTTATGTCCATTGTTTCTAGAATACCATTTCTAAGATTGCAGATTTTTTTTTTCAGTGTAGTATATAAATGTAGAATTCTCCAATACAGTATTAGAGCTCTAAGAAGCGGTCTGGTATATTAAATTGGCGAAACGCTAGAAGGGTCACCACTGATGAGCCAAGCCCTCCCAATATTTTTCATCGCCGAGTAGAAGTTTGTTCTATGTGTAAAAGAAACGTTTCCGACTTAATGTTTCTGACAAAGGTTACTACTTTCGCGGGTTAACACACACACAAAAAAAGGAATATACTAGGGCCTACCGTAAGAGTAACTTAATACACCGAACAACGTACACTCAAGAGTACAACACTAACAACAAAAAGGAGATAAAAACAACTCACGATTTGTTAAATTAAATTAAAAATCAACTTATCTTTATTGTAGCGTTGGTAGGGATCGGACTCGGGTGACACAGGGATGCCAAGAGAACAGCCAGACACGGAAAAATCACGTAGAAAAACCATTTAAGTATCTCCACACCACTTATCCACGCTCTCTCTGTACCCTCCGCATTCCCTAGTCCCCTTTATATACAAACATGGCCACATTCGTCCAATGAGAAGGCGTGAGAGATTGGTTCACTAACAACCGAAAACAACATTCTTCCCGCTAGAAAACTGATCAGAAAAAAAAAAAACTGAAAAAGTTTGTCAATATAATTTGACATTTCTATTTGATGTATATAGATGTAGTGATGTGATTATAATAAAAGCAAAAAGTCCTGACCGCTCACATTTCTGATGGCAGATTAGTACCATATACTGGAATATACTCGTGCTTCAATGTTTTCATTACCTAGATATTGTAACATGGTATTTATTAATTTTATTTATGTAACATAGTATTTATTAATTATTATTAACAGAGTGGTCAATTTTTTATGTTTATATCTGGCGACTCTCTAAATTTCCCTCGTGGCTTATCTTTTGTTTACAATTCATAGGTTGTCCTTACCTGAAATAAATTTTGTTTCCTCCTGAAGTTTTTTGTCTTCCCTAATTTTCCACGTGGCAATATTGTCACAGCCGACATTTGACACAACTTTGATTTGTTTAATTAAATTATTAATGAAAATATTTACATGAGTGTCTATGTCGGCTGTGACAATATACAAATCTATACCATCTAATAAATCTAATATACCATTTTATTTTTTATTTTACGGACCATATATACAGTTGCCCGGCCATCCTTGCAGCCTTGGGCCATTGGAGCATTTTTTTTAATCAGAAAAAAAGTACCTAATGCGGGAATCGAACCCGGGTCGTTGCAGTCGAAAGCAAACGGTTTAAACCATCCTTCCACCGACCCCCAAACCAATCCAATAGTTGAGGAGTCTGGAGATTAATTTGGCGAAATCGTTGAGAGGATTCACTAAAAGCCTTTATTTTTTACTGTAATGATAAAGGTTATTGAATGAGTGAACATAATGAGTAACCAAACGGGGCTCTGGAACATTTGTAAGTGCAAAAGTCGAAATGCTTTTCACATTTGTAGACTTGTGGTGCACTTACAGTAAAAGCAGTTAGCTACTTCTACCTACCATGATTATCATGGCCTGTACTAGCAAAAAAATAAATTAGATTGGTTTTCTTATATACCATGCATTTACTATAGAAGGAAGCTTAGGGGTGTTTAGGGAACCTATGGACACAAACTTCTAAGTTTATAGAGGCGCATACATATAATTTCAAGAAGTTGCCATTTTAGAGTTTTTAATATTTTCTAATTGGTTCGGTAGCAAATACATACAAACATTTTGTTAAATAGAACATCATTGAGTACTACATACCTATAATTATGTTGTTAAAAGTTTGTTAAAATGTTAAGCGTTTTTACGCAAGTTTGGCCTTAAATACCCATTTCTTGGTTTATCAAGAAGCCACTGTGATAAAAAAATCTTTTTGGTCGCAGTGATACAGCCTACTCCACGCTGACGAGCGCCAACAGCGCGAAACGCGTTCGTGGATGGCTTTTCTTGAGTTATCAAGAAATTGGGTTGGCCAAATATCAGGAAATAGGCTAAATCAATAAATAGTTGATTTCTGTTCCACCAGATGCCGCTCTGTCATCTGAAAAACGCATGTGCTCCTGGTCAAGATATGCCTTTTTATTTTTAATACCTATAATTAGATGAAATAAATACTGAAAATTCTATAAATAGCTTATTAAAACTGTTCCTATTTACATAATATTTTTCTGATCAATATTTGGAAATATTTCTGACAAAAAGGAAATCGGTTTTACCCCTCTCTGCTAGAAAAAAAAGTTTGCCAATACATATTGTCCGATAACTCTTCAAGAAAATTACCTTTAGCGAAGCAAATCGAGTGAAAATTTCTAATTCCACCAAAATTCTCCTTCCAACCGATAAGAATAATATTATTGAACTTTTTTAAATATAAAAATTCGAAAAATTTACATTTTAAAAAAATATTGTAGGCAACTTTTAAATTAAGTTTTTTTAAAAAATAGCCTCGATTTAAAAAAATAAATAAATACAGAAAAAAATGTGTTTATAATTTATTTTCGACTTTGTTTTTTTTTAATAAAAAAATATATATATATATTTCAATTTGTAAAAATAATAAAATAGAAAACACGATGTTTTTTTTTCAAAAATAGTAAATATTTTATATTATTATATTTTAATTTTTTTAAATCTATAATGTTCTTTGATATTTAAATATAATTCTACTGTCCAAAAAGCCTATGTCTATAGTTTGCTTAAATACCATTTCTGATATTCCACCCTTCAATGAAACATATATAATCAGAATGATCCAATACAGTATTAGAGCTCTAAAGAAACGGTCTGGTAGATTAAATTGGCGAAACCGCTGGGAGGGTTCACCACTGATGAGTCAAGCCCTCACAATATTTTTTCATCGCTGTAAAGACAGTAGGAAAGTTTGATTTATTTGTGAAAAGAAACATTCGTATCTTAATTTCTTCCATTGTTATATTGATAAATTTATTTATATAAATTCTCCTTATAGTAAAAATATTTTAAATATAGAAAATGTGAAAGTGTAAAATATCTTTATATGGCTATTTAAAGAGAATTCTGAATGTTGGACACACACCTATATCTTAGAAACATATATTTTATGTTATCATTCCTTTATTATAAAAAGACAAATAGTTTAGATTTAGTCCGTGAGTGTTTGCATAACCAATATTGTCTTAACAAAGATTTATTTATAGTACAATAATAGTGATGCTAATTTTTAAATTGTTCTCTTATCCTTATCATGTGACCGGATAAATATGCAAATTAATTATTTGCTTAATTTGCATATTCTGAAATTGAAATTATAACCAGACATCTTCCCAGGTGAACTCACGATTCTTTGTGGAACCGTATGCACAACAAACATTAAAAACGTACTTTCTCATATATAATTATGGACAAAACCTAAGGAGATAGAGGTTGCCTGGCCGGCATTAATATTTATATAAAAAATAGACACTTCGGCCAGTTGGAGTTTTTTATTTTCTCAACGTTTCAACAAAAATCTTTTGTCTCGCGCTTTAGATGTTGTACTAAATTCGAAGAATCACGTGAGAACGCCCTTGCAAACCTCAGAACAATTTTTAACGCCTTGCCAAATGTTTATTTTTATTTACTTCTCCTGACGAAGACAAAAGATTTTTGTTGAAACATTGAGAAAATAAAAAACTCCAACTGGCCGAAGTGTCTATTTTTTATATAAAACCTAAGGAGGTTGTACCTTTTAGTATATATATCGGTATACATACAATTACTCAAAAAGATATTTGATAAACAGTGAATTTCAGTGAAGTCACACGAGATATCCAAATGTGAACAAATTGCCTCTGTCTCCTTAAAAAAAAAGATGACCGGTGGTATCAAAGACTTTCCATTGCCTTAAGTCTTGTCCATTAGTGTATACATAGAGAGATAGAAGCTACTTGGACATTAATATGATTTTCTTTTCAAATATGGAGGGACGATATAGAAAATAATCCCACGGATCTTGAATCAGTCCGACTTCACCATTCAGCTTGAAAATAGAAGCACAAACCTTTAAATACATTTCGTTTTACAGAGATTTGTCCCGGAGTCCAAGAAAGAATAAAAGGAGAAATTACTGATAGAAAGTACCAATATATAAATAGGTAATCAGTTATATACAGTCTTGATGGAGAGATATAACAACCAATGTGTTTCTTCTAGATATATTATATGGGTATATACGTTATGTGGCGCTGAGTTTGTTATTGACACACATTAAATATGTCATAACACCTTGATAAAAGTTGGCGTTCAGCCAACTGAAATATTGGTAAAATAAATAATATTTTGATCCAATATATGCCTTTTTAATTAAATATTTTTCTATGTTAACGATATTCTCAGCTTTTCTGCAGAACCTTAGAATCACTTGTATAAAAAGACAAAGCTCTAAACAGCGCCAAAGAATAGGATAAAAACATGTAAATGTTCAATATGTTACGTTGTATGGCAAGCCAGAGTACAAATATCTGTCTTTTACCCTGAAGATGGGAATAAGGAAGAATACTAGGAGACTTCCGATATTGAATTTCATATCCATAAAACCTGCATTTAAACAGGAAGCATAGATGGGCTCCTATACTCCAGGCAGCACAGAACCCAACAACAGCCTCAAGGACTTACACATGTCCAGTGGCCACAGATTCCACAGTGTATACGCGAAGGTTAGCGAATCACTGAACAGGCGAGTGTGGAATCAGCCGCGTTCTAGTCTTCGCTTTCCTCATCCAAATAAATCACGATATTCTGTGAATCCATTAATCTCCTCCGAACGGTGACTGCGGCCTCGTAGAATTTTATTTTCAAACAAAATAACCGCACTAATATAATATAAGGCTGTACAGGAGGTTGTACAATTATAAATCGATTTGGTAGATTAAACTGGAAGGGCTCACTACAGATGAGCCAGGCCCTTCCTAATATATTTCCATCGCAGTAAAGACATTGGGAAGTTGTTTTGTTAGAAAACTAGTGTCAAATAGTTTATTTTTAACAAAAGGTTTTCTATAATAATCTCATTGAAAAAACTTTAAAACTTATAAACATATATTTTTATTATGATTCACTAACGCGCCATCTGTTATCAAAATTCGAAACTATTTTAAAGGCGTAAGATTCTTTTTGAAAATAAACAATTTCTACTGCCCTTACTCCTATTAATTTTTCCATTGCAGTAAGGGAAGTAGACATTGTTTAATATTAAAAAAAATCTTACGCCTTCAAAATAGTTTCGAATTTTGATATATTTTTATTACTATAAAACGCCTTTTTATATTACAGTTTGTCTTAACACAATAAAAGCTATAAAATATAAATACAGTGCAATAATGAATCATTTTAAATAATTAAAAAAAACAGTATTCTTTTTATATATAGAATATTTGGAAATAAATAGAATAATTTTAAATTTTCAATTATTTATATTCAACATAAAATATATATAAATAATAAATTTTCAAAATGTTCTAAATTATATTTTTTTATTAATGAAATAACATTATATAATTTCGTGTATATATAATTACATTTAGAAAAAATGTAAAGAGAATTAATTTCAGAAATGTAATTTAATTGTAAATGACATGTTATTAAGAGAGATAAAAATAGGATATAATTAAATCATAAAATGACCTTCTTAAATTTAAAATGACGTCATTAAATATTACAGAGAGATGTAATTTTAAATTAAATACGTTTAATTAAGTGTATAAGTGTAGCGAGAAAATTGCTTAATTGTTCCTCAAATGTAAACTTTATATATAAAGACCTTTTATCTAAACAATTCAAATCGTTCCATATTTTATACAGAGTTTAAAATTTTCTATAAAAAGATTCCATGATAAAGTTGACGAAAAGTCAGCTTTGATATACAGTTTATTGTTCCCAAATCAATTCCTCTATCGTGAAATTGGAATTTTCTACGAGTGGAAAAATATTTTCTTTTGACTGAGATTATTCAGAATAATCTGAGATGTATGTTTTGTTTTTCCATCTGCTTTTTTTTACATTATCTTCTGTTTTTAAAGTAGTTTTTCTTTTTAAAATGAAACACTAGAGATTTCTTTTTAAAGAGTACATTAAACAATATTGATTATTCGATATAAAAAAGTTAATAAATATTTGAAATAATTTTATTTCAACTATGAATGCTCAAGCTCTATGAAAAATATATATTTAAATATTTTCCTTTTTTTATATATCTTCTCTTCTCCCATATTTTGAAATGTTTTACTGAAAGCTTTTCTGTGTTTACCATTAATAATCTATACATCCTGTAAATATATATAAAATACTTAATATATATTTTATTTCTGAAAATAGAGCAATCCATACTTAAATTATTAGATAATAAAAAGGCATATATTGGATTGAATAAAATATTATTGGTAAATAAATCTTTTATTTAATCCAATATATGTATTTTTATTATCTAATATATATGTAATAGAGCACACCATTCAAAAATATAGTTTTAATAATGATGCTTATTTTCATTCCAAAAGATCTAATCGTTATAATCAAAATTTTAATTTGTAGTTAAGAGGAAATAATATTTAATTAAATAATTAAACAGGTTTTTGGAGATGAGTTTCTTACGGATTCCTTCAAATAGTAGGTAATATCATTAGATCTCTATTTTATCATTAAAATTGTGAAAAACGTAAAAAATATGAAAATATTTTCTCACAATGAGTTTCTTTTATTTTAAAATGCTAGCTTTAAAGCGATAATCGCTTATACTTGTATAATATATAATATACAATAGAACCTCCCTGTATAAAGGACAACACCTAATTGCAGAGCCAAAGTGTTCTTTAGGGAGAAGTGTCCTCTTACCAGTGAGTTACTAAATTGTAAAAATAGTAATTTTTCAAATATAAAATGTCCTTTGTAGAGTAGTGTCCGCTAGCGGGGTGTCTGCTAAAGGGAGGTTCTACTGTATAAGCGATAATAGCTTGAAACCTAGCATTTTAAAATAAAAAGAAACGCATTGTGAGAAAATATTTTTGTATTTTAAAAATATCATTAGACGTTAGATGCATAATTTCATACTAAATGGATTTAATATCAATTGTTTTAAATAATTTGAGTTAAATAATTAAACAGGTTTCTTTAATTATTTAAGTTATGTCCAGGAAATTCAAATCAAAGGATATAACATTTGTAAATCTAAATAAGTATAAGTCTCTAATATATATAATTACATAAATGTATATAATATATTTCCATATAGTATGTGTGTTATATATATAAATGTTAGAGAATAGCTATTAATATTAAATAGAAAAGAAAAAGTAGTTGAGAAATATTAATTTAGTTATAAATAATTAAGTTTGGCGGAGCAATGTGGAATTCAATTTAGTTAGGTTTAACTATAATATTAACTATTAATTTAATTACTAATATATATAAAACAAGTTTTAAATGTTTATATATTTTGATTATATTAGACCTGAACAATAAAAAAAAATAAATCAAGTTTTCTTTATGTTAATAAATTATTTAAACACGCACAGCATTTTTCGAATTAAATTGAAATTAAAGTTTAGGTGATCTGCGAAAAATTATATAATTTTCTTTATTGACATGATACAATTTCTTTTGGAAAACCACAGATATATATCTAATGGTACATTCTGATTTCAAATACTTTCTGTTTAAATTATATTAAAGTATTTAATCTGTGATATATAAATTAGATATTTGTTTTATAAACACAAAGATTTTAAAAGAATCTTATCGACACGGAATGCTTCAATTTAAAATTCTTCTTCAATTTTATAAATTTATCAAAAGACTTGTTGGATATCATATACATTCATAGACAAAATTTAAGGAAGTTGTATCTCTCAGCATGTATGTATACCAAGATTCAGAAATAACTCTGAAAGATATTTATTTATTTCAATTCAAAACGCTATATCCCCCTAGGGACACTTGCGCTAAATGTACATACAAATATAATAAAGAAAATATTCAACATGGAAAGATACACAGAAAGCGACTTAGAAAGATTCATGAATATTATTTACATATATAGAGATATTCTTTGAATTTTATTTACAGTTACATCATTAAATTTAAAATATATACATATATACACACATATACACGCATACACCTATATATTGTTTACAACCACAAGATATGTCCAATATTTCCTTGAGATCGTTACATCAAAGACCATTTTTCTTAATGAACTCCAAAATATATTTACAAAGGAAATTATTTGCTAAAGATATTTGATACAGTGATCTTTATTGAATACACACGAGATAACCAAGTGTTAACAAAAATTGCCTTTATCTCTTCCTTCAAAAAAAAAAAAAGAAAAGAAAAAGACCGGCGACATAAAATACTTTTTCCACTTCCATATCTATATATATAAAAATGAATGTTTGTATGTTTGTCTGTTGGTTTGTATGACCTGTATACAAATTCGCAGTAGTTCACTAATTCAAACCAAAATTTCCATACATAGGTATAAAATAACGGGAAATGACGATAGGCTATTTTAAAAAAATATATATAAATCAATTATTATAACTATATATTCAAATTATTCTACTTAGCTCACGAGCAGCGCCCTCTAGAACGCGGGCGATCTGCCGGCGGCGCGCGCCCGTTGGCTGCCGGCGAGCACGTGACTTCCCTGCCCCCCCCGTCGAGAAAATGTAATCGTCCGGCTGCCGGCCGGTTGGACAGTCCAAGTTCCCACCGACCAATCAGAGGGATCAAGAGGTCCTGGCGCGCGGGTGCAGAGTTGGTGACACAGCTGTGCCAAGTAGACAAGAAAAAAGCCTCGCGGGTGACCTCCGGGAACTACGTCCATCTTCCATATGTAATATAAATTTAATTGTGTAAACCCGGGCGTTGCCCGGGTCATTCGTCTAGTAATATATATAAATGTATATCACCGTTACCATAGAACAGGCCTATGTCATTTCTTTCTAATATATAAAAAAAAAATTAATACTACTCTAATAAAATAAAATTGTATTTTACACAATACATATAATACTTTAAATATAATATCATATAAAATATACAAAATTCTTATTTCGAATCTAATATATTGTTTCAGTTATTTATAAATGTGAAATAAATTTGTGTAGAAATTCAATGACACATAAATATATTTGAATATTTTCTACAATTAATTAAAAGTATAAAATTACTATTATTATTAAATGAAATAAATTTAACTATTGCTTCTAAATATAAAATATTAGCTCTAATAATCAAATTTTTATAAGCTCCACACAAAAAGGAAAAAAAAAAGAAAATAATTAAATTTACCCCTCAAAACGCATTGTTTAGAAATAAATGGCAAAAATAAAAATTTAAGTCGTTTTTTTAAATGCATATTTTAAAAGCACTTTGTTTTTCTTCTGCCAATTACTTATATACCTTTGGAGTAAGATTATTTCCTTCGTTAGGAAAAAAAAGAAGGGTATTTTAAAATTTATTTTCCCAGCTTTTAAAGCCCCATTGTTTATCTACGCTTGATTGGTATACATTGTTAGTTGGGGATACTAAATATAAGTTTTCAAATACAGATTTTCGATTAAAAATGTAAATCTTTAATATATATATATAAGCTCTTATAATTTATTTAGTAATATTCTAATTATATTTTAATTTTTAACTTCTCTTTATTACCTTATTAGATATTTATGGATATAAAATATTTAAAAGTTAATTTCAGCTATCTTCTGCAATAAATTAAAAGCTAGCAAGGTAAATGTTATACTTGGTAGTGTTTTAATTTAAGATACTATACCTTTATAATAAATTATGTTTGAAAACTACAAATATTTTTCACAATGAGTATATATTTATTTTTTAAAATGTTAGCTTTCAAGCGATAATCGCTCTTTAATGGGCTTAATTAAAAACGTCGATTATTTCTTAAAAGAAATATTAACAAATATACGGGCGCAGCGTAGATATATTTACAACTGAAATTCTAAATCAATTTTCAAAATTTGTAAAAATATTTCAAAATAAGATATCTATTTACATTTTAATTACTTTTTATAATTTTATCTTGAATCAATATTATATTATGTGTTAATAAACATTGATTAGAATTACTGTTTAATAGTTTAAAATTAATATGATAAAATATATCACTGTAAAATAATATTTGTCTTTATTAAGACAAAGGTAATCTCATTATTCGTTAAAAGAAAAAAAATCACAAGATGTGGAGTCGAGTTTCAATTATAAACTGTAGTACAAGATTTCTACGGGTACACAATACATATAATATGTATATAAGTGGTAAGAATTAATATAAATTTACAAATAACGATAAAAACTATTGTGCATTATAATAAATTATAAAATTATCTATAATATATTATATATAAGGTATTTATGTATCAATATCTATTTATTATCAAATCAGACGCGATATCCCCATAAGGGGATGCTTGCATCAAGTAACAACACTAAACTTAGATACTATATTACACAAACAATTGAATAATTACAAGGTTTGAGTAGAAGTTTAAAGAAGAAAATAAAGGAAAGGACATTAAAATCATGCTTGAATTTACAACCAACTAATGTAACAAACACAAATAAATATACCCTGTTTGACAATTACGGTTTTTATAACCAAGAAAGAAAATCATAGATATATTTACAGAATTTTCTAAATTTAAAATATGAGTTCTTACTATTTATAAACATAAAGAGATCCTTGTATTCAATGTTTTTCCGATTTCTTTAGTTCTGGAAGATTGGACATATATTCAATAAGCAAGTGACTGGAATCCTGCCTTCTCTCTCCATATAAACATCCTGGATCGTCTATAGCTCCTATTCGAAACAGAAAATCTCCGAAGTTTCCATGATTATTTACGAATTGCACATTATAAAAGTCAGGGCAGAAAAAGAGAGAGGCGTATCCTGACCGCGCTCACGAGAACATTTTATATGTTAGGGCGCCATCTAGCGGAACAACAACAAAAACTAAAGGTTTATTCAATTTGCTCTATGATATTAGGCCAACCCAAATGTCCTTATAAATTAAGAGAAACCGAAGACCTAAGCGTTTCGGGCTGTTGGCCCTCGTCACAGCGCGTGGTGTATATTATATATTCTATATACAGTTACGAGCGTCATTCTTCGTCGCCTCTGTCACGGTTTGCTTTTTTTTTGGAATGGCGCCCTCCTATTGGTCGGCTACGATCACGCCACCTTTGCCCCCCCCACTCGCATTTTCGTTTTTGTAACTATTGTGTTGGAGAGGGTCGCTCCTTAAATAAATGCATATATTAGTTAATAACTAAATGGAATCCTCTCTTTCTTTTTCCCAGTAAGAGACGCCTACGGAAGCCAACAGTACATCACATATAATAAAGCGTCTGTTCGTTGAAGCCGAATAGGATTGGTCCATTCTGTGTGACGTGTTCAAACCTGATTGGCTTGGCCGCCCCCCCCCCCCCCCCCACTTAAGTGACGTGGCCGGCTGAGATGGTACTGACCACGGGTTGAGATGGGACTGAGCACGGGATGAGATGGGATTGAGCACGGGATGAGATGGGACTGAGCACGGGATGAGATGGGAATGATCACGGGATGAGATGGTACTGACCACGGGATAAGATGGGACTGACCACGGGATAAGATGGGACTGAGCACGGGATAAGATGGGACTGAGCACGGGATGAGATGGGACTGAGCACAGAATGAGATGGGAATGATCACGGGATGAGATGGGAATGATTACGGGATGAGATGGGACTGAACACGGGATGAGATGGGACTGAGCACGGGATGAGATGGGACTGAGCACGGGATGAGATGGGACTGACAGCGGGATGAGATGGGACTGAGCACGGGATGAGATGGGACTGACAGCGGGATGAGATGGGACTGAGCACGGGATGAGATGGGACTGAGCACGGGATGAGATGGGACTGAGCAAGGGATGAGATGGGACTGACCACGGGATGAGATGAAACTGACCACGGGATGAGATGAAACTGACCACGGGATGAGATGGGACTGAGCACGGGATGAGATGAAACTGAGCACGGGATGAGATGGGACTGAGCACGGGATGAGATGGGAATGATCACGGGATAAGATGGGAATGATCACGGGATGAGATGGGACTGAGCACGGGATGAGATGGGACTGAGCACGGGATGAGATGGGAATGATGACGGGTTGAGATGGGACTGATCACGGGATGAGATGGGACTGAACACGGGATGAGATGGGACTGAGCACGGGATGAGATGGGACTGAGCACGGGATGAGATGGGACTGACCACGGGATGAGATGGGACTGAGCACGGGATGAGATGGGACTGAGCACGGGATGGGATGAGACTGAGCACGGGATGAGATGGGACTGAGCACGGGATGAGATGGGAATGATCACGGGATGAGATGAGAATGATCACGGGATGAGATGGGACTGAACACGGGATGAGATGGGACTGAGCACGGGATGAGATGGGACTGAGCACGGGATGAGATGGGACTGACAGCGGGATGAGATGGGACTGACCACGGGATGAGATGGGACTGAGCACGGGATGAGATGGGACTGAGCACGGGATAGGATGGGACTGAGCACGGGATGAGATGAGACTGAGCACGGGATGAGATGGGAATGATCACGGGATGAGATGGGAATGATCACGGGATGAGATGGGACTGAGCACGGGATGAGATGGGAATGATCACGGGATGAGATGGGACTGAGCACGGGATGAGATGGGACTGAGCACGGGATGAGATGGGACTGACCACGGGATGAGATGGGACTGACCGCGGGATGAGATGGGACTGAGCACGGGATGAGATGGGACTGAGCAAGGGATGAGATGGGACTGAGCACGGGATGAGATGGGACTGACAGCGGGATGAGATGGGACTTTGCAAGGGATGAGATGGGACTGAGCACGGGATGAGATGGGACTGACAGCGGGATGAGATGGGACTGAACACGGGATGAGATGGGGCTGAGCACGGGATGGGATGGGACTGAGCACGGAATGAGATGGGACTGACCACGGGATGAGATGGTACTGACCACGGGATGAGATGGGACTGACCACGGGTTGAGATGGGACTGAGCACGGGATGGGATGGGACTGAGTACGGGATGAGATGGGACTGAGCACGGGATGAGATTGGAATGATCACGGGATGAGATGGGAATGATCACGGGATGATATGGGACTGAACACGGGATGAGATGGGACTGAGCACGGGATGAGATGGGACTGAGCACGGAATGAGATAGGACTGACAGCGGGATGAGATGGGACTGAGCACGGGATGAGATGGGACTGACAGCGGGATGAGATGGGACTGAGCACGGGATGAGATGGGACTGAGCACGGGATGAGATGGGACTGAGCAAGGGATGAGATGGGACTGACCACGGGATGAGATGAAACTGACCACGGGATGAGATGAAACTGACCACGGGATGAGATGGGACTGAGCACGGGATGAGATGAAACTGACCACGGGATGAGATGGGACTGAGCACGGGATGAGATGGGAATGATCACGGGATGAGATGGGAATGATCACGGGATGAGATGGGACTGAACACGGGATGAGATGGGACTGAGCACGGGATGAGATGGGACTGAGCACGGGATGAGATGGGACTGACAGCGGGATGAGATGGGACTGAGCACGGGATGAGATGGGACTGACGGCGGGATGAGATGGGACTGACCACGGGATGAGATGGGACTGACAGCGGGATGAGATGAAACTGACCACGGGATGAGATGAAACTGACCACGGGATGAGATGGGACTGAGCACGGGATGAGATGAAACTGACCACGGGATGAGATGGGACTGAGCACGGGATGAGATGGGAATGATCACGGGATGAGATGGGAATGATCACGGGATGAGATGGGACTGAACACGGGATGAGAAGGGACTGACCACGGGATGAGATGGGACTGAGCACGGGATGAGATGGGACTGACAGCGGGATGAGATGGGACTGAGCACGGGATGAGATGGGACTGAGCACGGGATGAGATGGGACTGAGCACGGGATGGGATGGGACTGAGCACGGGATGAGATGGGACTGAGCACGGGATGAGATGGGAATGATCACGGGGTGAGATGGGACTGAGCATGGGATGAGATGGGAATGATCACGGGGTGAGATGGGACTGAGCACGGGATGAGATGGGACTGACGGCGGGATGAGATGGGACTGACCACGGGATGAGATGGGACTGACAGCGGGATGAGATGAAACTGACCACGGGATGAGATGAAACTGACCACGGGATGAGATGGGACTGAGCACGGGATGAGATGAAACTGACCACGGGATGAGATGGGACTGAGCACGGGATGAGATGGGAATGATCACGGGATGAGATGGGAATGATCACGGGATGAGATGGGACTGAACACGGGATGAGAAGGGACTGACCACGGGATGAGATGGGACTGAGCACGGGATGAGATGGGACTGACAGCGGGATGAGATGGGACTGAGCACGGGATGAGATGGGACTGAGCACGGGATGAGATGGGACTGAGCACGGGATGGGATGGGACTGAGCACGGGATGAGATGGGACTGAGCACGGGATGAGATGGGAATGATCACGGGGTGAGATGGGACTGAGCACGGGATGAGATGGGACTGAGCATGGGATGAGATGGGAATGATCACGGGGTGAGATGGGACTGAGCACGGGATGAGATGGGACTGACGGCGGGATGAGATGGGACTGACCACGGGATGAGATGGGACTGACAGCGGGATGAGATGAAACTGACCACGGGATGAGATGAAACTGACCACGGGATGAGATGGGACTGAGCACGGGATGAGATGAAACTGACCACGGGATGAGATGGGACTGAGCACGGGATGAGATGGGAATGATCACGGGATGAGATGGGAATGATCACGGGATGAGATGGGACTGAACACGGGATGAGAAGGGACTGACCACGGGATGAGATGTGACTGAGCACGGGATGAGATGGGACTGACAGCGGGATGAGATGGGACTGAACACGGGATGAGATGGGACTGAGCAAGGGATAATAAAGCGTCTGTTCGTTGAAGCCGAATAGGATTGGTCCATTCTCTGTGACGTGGCGTGTGACGTGACGTCGGCAATTTATTCGGTGAATATTTGAGGAATAATATTTTTTAAATAATTTTATTTTTTAATTTAGCTTGATTATTTTATTTTTATAAACAATGTCTCCTAAAAGAGCCCTTTCTATTGTTGAGGCCATCGAAGCAAAGCAACGTCGTATTGAACAGCAGCGACAAAGACGTTTAAATTCACCCGTAAGAGGACGGCATAATGAACAACAACGGCAATACCGAATGAATATGAGCGAAAATCAAAGAGCCCTTCAAAGGGAAAACAGTAGGCTGAGGATGCAAAGAATTCGACAGGGAGATAATCTACCTTTGCAACAGGGACATGTTTCGAGGAAGATCAAATTCCCCTGCACTTTTGTGGCCAACTTGATCAAGTTTGCCCAAAATGTAGAGCAAATTATTTCGAATTGGAACAAACGACATACAGTACAACTTTTCATAAATGCTGTTCCAAAGGAAAAGTCGAACTTGAACCGATTCAAACCTCTCAATCCACCTGCTCTAGCCGATCCCGTCCTTGGACGGGCTTTTCTACTAGTAGACAGATAAAGCACTTAGTCTATAGTTATTAACTATCATATGCATTTATTTAAGGCGCCAATTTATAATTGTAACAAATAGTATTTGAATCAAAACATTCAATCGGGTAAAACACGGGCGTTGCCCCGGGTCATTCGGCTAGTATTATATATGATACAGATTTGGAGGATTGAAATGGGGAAGTCTCTGGACCAATGGCCTTAATAACCGGTTTGGAATAAGCTGCATTTTGTTGAAGAGGAAGACCAAGAAGAATGTGGACCAATGACATCAAGGACTGGAATGGAGTAAGCTACATGCTGCTAAATAGAAAGGTCTAAGATTGAGAGGGATTATACTTCATGACTGGCAACCTTAGGATCAGAGATGACACAAAGAGTGATGATTATAATATGATAAAATTTATAATAATGATATAAGAGATAACCAGGATGATATGAGAAATGGCCCAATTCACCAAATCCTCAGCTAATTATCTTAACTCACATAAGCTAATCAATCCACTGAATCTAATTTAATATCTTTCAAGTCCCTGACACCCAACTCTTGGAGACTTTAATTCAATTTCTATATTATCTAAATCTCTCTCTAAACTCTAGAATCTAATTTTATCAAAACTATATATTTGTATTTACTAGAGAAATTCGACCCACAGTCACACATGTGACCAATAAATTTGTTTATATTCTAACTCTAGATATACCAGTGAATAACTATTATTTTTTCAACACACAACAGTTGGGTAATGCCTGCCAACACCTAGACCTGCCCACTCTGTGGGAAAGAACTCTCGCAGTCCATCGGTGGCGGAGTCTTTCCCGCGGTGGGCGCCACCAATAAAGACTGTATATATTTATATATATGTATATTTATCAATTATTTTCATCTATTTATATCTATATATTCCTATATTTATCATATTATAATCATATTTATTCTGTATTTAACCTTATATAATCTTATATGGACTTTGAAATAAAGTAGTTTCAAACTCAATCTCAACACACAACAAGCGTTATCCCCACTAGGGATAATTGCGTCAATTTACAAATTTCAAAGATAAACAGTTATAAACTCGTTACACAATAAAAATATAATAAAAATAAACCATTAGGCAGATTACGAACCTGTTCCTTTCAGGTTAAAGATATTGTATGAAAAAGTGAACGTTCTATAAGCTTATGAATTTGCTTTGTTTTAAAAATGAATCGATGTTGGTTCTATATGCTTGAATTGAATATTACACCTTACTCCTATATATTTCATTGCTGAAAAAGGAAAAAATGTAGAAAAAAAAACTACAATCGCAAAATGATTTAATAACTAACTAATAAAAAAAATATATATATAAATGATGATGATAAAAAATTTAATATGTCTGCAAGAAAAATGCTTCAATGAATTAAAAAAAAAAAAGAATAATTACAAAATTAACATATAAACTTCAAACAGATATAGTCATAAATATATTGTCGCGGAGATAAATAAAGCAAGGGCAAGTTTGTGAATAATTAATTTATTATAAGGGGTATTTATAGGGAGATAGAGAAAGTACAACTTACCCCAAGAGAAAGATAATCCTAATGAATGGCGTCAGCCACCGTCCCGTTTTCCTTATTTTCCGATCAGCTTCCGAGAATCCCTCACACCTGTGGTCCCCCCCCCCCCCCGGGGTCCAGGGATGATTGACAGGTGTTCCATCTGGATGCTTCTTGACAATATTTATAAAAGTAGTCAAATCTGTGACAATTCTCTCTAGTATTCACAAATGTATATAAATCTACAACATTGTTTACTGACTGTTGTCTAGCGCTATAGCAAAAACTATTGGAAAGAGATAAATATAAATAGTTATAAAATACTAGAATATATTTTACCTAGTAGATTGGCTTACATATTTGTTATAATATTAATATAAAAAATGCCAAACGGAAGTTTTACTCGACACTCCTTAAAAACGTTTCTTCTACTTCATAAACTGATATTTTACGACTACTTTTGCCGGTGAACTCGCGCATGCGTCCGGACTTTCAGAAGGGACAGTAGAAGTACATATAATTATAAATATATAATATAATTCGAGCATTGCTATTTCGCAAATTGTAAATAAAGACATGCTCTCCCATTATTTCATCATTGCAGTAAAAGCAGTAGAAATATTTTTTATTATAAAAGATGCCTCTAAAATAGTAACTATCTGTTTGTCTAGCGCTATAGTAAATAACTATTGGAAAAATAGATAAATTTAAATAGTTATAAAATACTAGAATATACTTTACCTACTATATTGGATTACATATTCGTTGTAATATCAATTTAAATAATACCAAACGGAAGTTTCACTCGACACATCTTAATAATGCTATTTCTACTTCATAGAAAGATATTTTACGACTACTTGTACGGCGAACTCGCGCATGCGCCCGGCCAACCAATCAGAAGAGGTATTGCTCACTAATGCATAATATATATTGATATATAGAGAATTAGGATATATGTAAGTTAATTATATATGTAGGTATGACTGTAAATATACTTACATGGAGTAATGGTTTGGTTTTACCTGGATAGATCATTGCAATCATCATTCTAGAATAAATTGGAGACAATCTCAAGATAGTAACATATAATAGGCTCTATATCAAAATAATATAATTAAGCCTATTTATAATTTAAGATTGTCGCAAAAATTCGTGTTTTTCTTAAAACCTTTTTCTTATTACTTGGCCAATAATGTTATTACGGCGAATACATAATACAAGTACTTTATACATAATACAAAGACATTATAAATAACGGCGAATAATATTATGACGATTAATATTGGTATTTTAATTTATTGCAAGTGTTTATGTACTTTTGGGATAACCTTGTATCATCAAAATATACATAGGAACAATGAATTGTAAAATGGGCCATCCAAACAAATACAATAAACACTAATTACCAATTTTCTATTTTACAATAGACCTCTCTAGAATAATTATATAAATGAAACTCATTATTCCAATAACAAAAATATTTGGATACGAATACATCTCTTTTATTACAGTTCATTATGATGTGTATTGATGAGATGAAAGAAAAGAATAAAAAATAAATGGGAACATTTATTTCTTTACAAATATTTATATATTGTTACAACGTTTCTCAGCCGTCGATGTTTGCGTTCAAGGTTTCCAAGAGAACAATGTGGATTCTTTGTAGATAAAGCTTAGTACGTTATATTTATTATAAGAGCTTTAAAGAGTAGATAAGTAATTATATACAGTAGATGGACTTGCCTTCATTGTCCGCCACCAGAGGGATCCTCCTCGTCACCGTCTTCCCGGTTAGTCCATACGGCCACACACCCGGAGCCCACTTCCCGTAGCCAACTTGCCACGTCTTCTGTCACCGCAGATGTAACCAGACTCTGTCCTCCCCCACACAGGAATGCTGTTTTTAGCGCCTGCCACATGGCAGCTCTTTTCCCAACTTTACTCTGGTATCTTGGCCCTGTCATCTACGTTACAATATTTTATGTCTACATACATTCAACAAGCAATGTTCAAGTGCCGTTGTATTATGTGGTCAATTAAAAATGTTTACAATGATAGTTTAAAGTAGAGAATAAAAGAAAATATGTGAAGGTGATAGTATATAATAGCATTGGAAGGGTATCACGTGATTGTACAACTTAATGTTGCTGATGATACATTGCCATCTATCGGTAAAAATAGCAACTATCTGTTGATTTTTATTATTTTATATATTTTAATACGAATTCTTTGTGAGTATGTCATTGTTTGCTGGTATCAGAACCCTATTTGGTTAGTCATATTCGCTGAGAATGTTGGACTTTAGCAATAACTGGTGACATTGAAGCATTAAAAAAGTTCTTGATTCGCGGGATTCGATCATGGCTCGTTTTTGTGGACATTGGACAGTTGTATTCATTCTTTTATCAACATTCTAAGTTGAAACCGTGTTGAATTTACCGAGATTTCTAACAATCTACAAAGGAATTCCTTGGCTGTGGTCAGTGTATGGAAAATATGAGATATTCCTTTCAGATAGCTTTCCCTAAGGAGTTAGACGTCGCATTTCTAAGTAGATTTTCTTCATTTGCTTGACGTTCTTTGATGTCTCTTCTCCATTGTTATACAACAGGGAGAAGACAAACTAGCTGGATTACAGGGAAGTATAAGGTGAATATCTTAAGTATTATTCCAACACGGATGGACTTCTCTAGTAATATTGTCAATGGAATCATGACAATGCCTGGGATTCGGATGGACTCAATGAATAAATCGGTAAATAAACCTAAATTGTTACTTAGATTAAAAAGTAAAGCGTAAATGTTTCTTGGGTTATTTTGAGTTCTTCTATACAAAAATAGGCACCTCTCCCTTTAAATATGGATTGTGTTAATGCATTATTTGAAGAAAGCGATTTCTCTTTTGGTTTTTACACTCATGGACCAAGTGTGAACAAAATTGTCTTCTTCAGAAAAAAATTGTCTTCTTCAGGCGACATCAAACTTTCCACTTCCATAAGTTTTATCATGAGTGTATATATATATATATATATATGACAATTTTTCCGGGAGGATATATCTCTAAAAATACAAAGGTCGCCTCTCCCGTCAAAATAGGCGTCAAAGCCAGACGCCATCTATTGACCGTCGCCACAAACAAGCGACCTCGGGTCGGTGACAAAGCCACAACACTAGCTTTGGCAGACTGAGAAGTGTCGACCTAGAGACCATGGTTTTGGGCTAATGGCCCGCGTCAGTCTAGGGCGGACTTTAGGACGTCTAGCTTTGAAGTCTATTTTCACGAGAGAGGCGACCATTGTCTTTTTAGATCCATATTCTCCCAGCAAAATTTCCATCTATATTTTAGCCATAGATTTAGCCCAGCCCCTTAGCCAGCTAAACACCTTTTTGGCAGATTGTCAAGATTCCATTAGATCCCTTGTGGATCTCATGGAATAAAGTCCGCCCTAGACTGACGAGGGCCATTAGCCCGAAACCATGGTCTCTAGGTGGACGCTTCTCAGTTTTCCAAAGTTGGTGTTGTGGCTTTGTCACCGACCCGAGGCTGCTAGTATGCAGCGACAGTCAATAGATGGCGTCTAGCTTTGACGTCTATTTTGACGGGAGAGACGACCTTTGTCTTTTTATATATATATATGGAAGATACAAAATGTACCGGATAGTGGGCGGCGCTCCAGGAATCCGAGCTACATCAAAAAAGAGAAATAAGACAATATTATATTTATTAATCTTGCCAGAAAATAAATAGAATTATATAATAATAATTATAATTAATAAATAAAGAAACGATAAATAACAAAGAAATGTAATGTGCAGAAGATTGAGCAGGAAGAGTAGAGAACATCCAAGATGGTGACTAATGCTCACCACGGTGTCTCAAAAAAAACACGCCATATCTCGGAGCTTAGGTTAACTAATGGTCTACCTCTATCGTCAAATATGATGTTAAAGATCAATATACTCCCGGCAATATATCCATCTATAATTTGGCATTGTTACTTTTCATGGACCAAGTGTAAGCAAAATTGTCTCCTTCAGAAAAAAAAAAAATAAACAGACGACAGGAGACATCAAACTTTTCACTTCCTTAAGTTTTATCTTGAGTGTATCTACTTATATAATTGCCTTATTCTGAAGCTCACCGTCACCGTTCACGGATAGAATGCGCGCCCATTGGCTGCCGCCGGCGAACACGTGACCTCCCTGCCCCCCTCTAGACAACCCTGTTATCAGCTGTGTGATACATACACCTGTCTATAGCGGCCACTCTAGACAACCCTGTTATCAGCTGTGTGATACATCCACCTGTCTATACAGACCACCCTGTCTATAGCGGTCACCTTAGGCAACCCTGTTATCATTAGTGTGTTACATTCACCTGTCTATACAGACCAGCCTGTCTATAGCGGTCACCTTAGGCAACCCTGTTATCATTAGTGTGTTACATACACCTGTCTATACAGACCACCCTGTCTATAGCGGCCACTCTAGACAACCCTGTTATCGGCTGTGTGATACATACACCTGTCTATACAGACCACCCTGTCTATAGCGACCACCCAAGACAACGTTTTTAAAATATATTCGCACTCGGGTAAAACCCGGGCGTTGCCCGGGCCATTCGTCTAGTATATATATATATGGCAATTTTGCCGGGAGGATATATCTCTAAAAAGACAAGGGTCGCCTCTCCCGTCAAAATAGGCGTCAAAGCTAGACGATATATACATCCCAACATATTCTTGCTGAAGGATGCCATTCATGTACATAAATAGGCACCTCTCCCTTCAAATATGGATTGTGTTAATGCATTATTTAAAGAAAAAAATGCTTCTTTTGGTTTTTACACTCATGGACCAAGTGTGAACAAAATTGTCTCTTTCAGAAAAAAAAAAAAAAAACAGACGACAGGCGACATCAAACTTTCCACTGCCTTAAATTTATCATGAGTGTATATACGAGGTGTGTTAAAAAGGTATCGCGACTTTTGTGTTTTTTCAAAAATTATTTATTTATTCATGAATACCTATTTTGTCCCCTTCAAAGTAATCCCCATGAGATATTATACACTTGTGCCAACGGTTTTTCCAATCTTCGAAGCACTTCAAAAAATCATTTTTTTTTTATTTTTCAGCTCCTCCTTCGATGCCGTCTTTATCTCGTCAAGCGTAGCGTAACGTCGTCCATTCATGGGCCTCTTCAGTTTAGGGAACAAAAAAGTCACAGGGGGCCAGTTCTGGGGAATACGGTGGCTGCGGCATCATTAGTGTGTTGTTTTTGGCCAAAAAGTCGCGCACAAGCAACGATGTGTGAGCAGGGGCGTTATCGTGGTGCAAAAGCCAATTTTTGTTCTTCCACAAATCCGGGCGTTTCTGGCGGATTGCTTCGCGCAAATTGCACATAACTTGCAGGTAATATTCCTTATTGACCGTTCTACCCTGTGGCAAGAACTCATGATGCACCACGCCCCTGCAATCGAAGAAAACTGTCAGCAAAACTTTCACATTCGACCGAACTTGGCGCGCTTTTTTCGGTCTTGGTTCGTGCGGCAGCTTCCATTGAGATGATTGAGTTTTGGTTTCCACGTCATAACCATAAACCCACGCTTCGTCACCAGTTATGACCCCCTGGAGCAAATTTGGGTCGTCGCGGACAGAGTCCAACATCTCATTAGCAATGTTCATGCGATGCTGTTTTTGGTCGCAATTGAGCAATTTTGGTGCGAATTTCGCGGCGACCGGTCTCATGCCCAAATCATTGATAAAAATCGAATGGCACGAGCCAATCGATATGTTTAGGTCCTCAGAAACTTCTCTAACGGTGATTCGACGATTGGCCAATATCATTTTCTCCACTTCATAATTTTTTCGTCTGTTGTTGAAGTGCTCGGGCGTCCGGCACGCTCTTCGTCGTTCACATCTACTCGGCCTTCTGAGAACATTTTGTACCACCGATAAACGTTGCTTCGGTCCAAGGTAGCTTCTCCGTATGCCACAGTCAACATTCGGAATGCATCCGCGCACTTAATTTCGTTTTTCACACAAAATTTGATACAGGTTCTTTGATCCATTTTTTTTAATAGGTAAAAATCGAAGACGATCCAAAACTCCTGCAAGCAAAGCAGCTGTCAACAATTAAGTGAACATTCAAAATGGCCGAGCTTGTCGGCATAAGTGAGAGACATGAGTACCAACATAAAGCCACAAAAAGATCGAAATTCGAATATACGTAACCCGCGAAAATTCAAAAGTCGCGATACTTTTTGAACACACCTCGTATATGGCAAATTTACCGGGAGGATATATCTCTAAAAGGCTATAACAGCTCTATGGCGAAAATTCTAAAGATATTGTTGATTCTTTGTGGATCCCAAGAAATCCCGTCTTGAACTAAAAATAATTATAGCCCGAAACTATGATCTCTAGATGGGAATTCTGAATTTTCGAAAGCTGGAGTTGTGGCTTTGTCACTGAACCGACTCATCAATATATGTCGCACAGTTTTTTCGTCTATTTTGACGGGAGAAATAGCCTTTTTAGAAATATTTTTTTTATTTATATGCACTCATAGACAAAACTTAAAAAGTGGAAAGTCTTCAATGCTACGGTCGTCATTTTATTTTTTTTGAAGGAGACAGAGTCAATTTTGTTCACACTTATTTATCTCGTGTGTCTTCAATAAAGATCACTGTAATTTCTTTCAGAGTTATTGTCTGAATCCCCATATACACACTAAAAGGTACAACTTTCTTAAGTTTTGTCAATAAGTGTATTTTGTTATCTATTTCATATATCTCATACACACACACCTCCTCTTCACAATTATAAATGAATTGTTAAATAAAAATAATTTTTTTCTCTGATTCAATTTGATCATTTTGAAATTCCTTTTCATTAATTCACGTACAAAATAAAACTAGCTTATATCTCTAATTAAAATATATAAAAATAAATTTTAAACCCAATTTTGTGTAATATTTATTGACGAGTTGCAATTTAAAAAAACATATTTTAAAATATTTCTGAAAAGAGAAAATTCTGCAGTTGACAGCAATTTTTTTAAAAAATGATGGGCAATAATTTGAAAAAATAATTAGCCGTTATTATTAGTTTAAAACGAAAAATGTCGATCTTTTTAAAACTTCTCGAAAATTGTAGGTGAGAGCTTTTGTATATTCTGTAATGCATTCATCTAGATAACTCTTGTAAAAGGTTTTATGAAAAATAACGATAATAAATATCAATATACAGTTAAACCTGTCTATAGCGCCCCCTCTTGGGAATCACCAAAATACGATGCTATAGAGAGGGGGTGCTATAGACAGGTCACTTTTAATGTAAATCTCATCGTACTACGTATTTAAAATCGGGCGCTATAGAGAGGAAGGTGCTATTTAGAGGGGGTGCTATAGACAGGTCACTTTTAATGTAAATCGCATTGTACTGCGTATTTAAAATCGGGCGCTATAGAGAGGAAGGTGCTATTTAGAGGGGGTGCTATAGACAGGTCACTTTTAATGTAAATCTCATCGTACTACGTATATAAAATCGGGCGCTATAGAGAGGAAGGTGCTATAGAGAGGGGGTGCTATAGACAGGTCACTTTTAATGTAAATCTCATCGTACTACGTATATAAAATCGGGCGCTATAGAGAGGAAGGTGCTATAGAGAGGGGGTGCTATAGACAGGTCACTTTTAATGTAAATCTTATCGTACTACGTATATAAAATCGGGCGCTATAAAGAGGAAGGTGCTATAGAGAGGGGGTGCTATAGACAGGTCACTTTTAATGTAAATCTTATCGTACTACGTATATAAAATCGGGCGCTATAGAGAGGAAGGTGCTATAGAGAGGGGGTGCTATAGACAGGTCACTTTTAATGTAAATCTTATCGTACTACGTATATAAAATCGGGCGCTATAGAGAGGAAGGTGCTATAGAGAGGGGGTGCTATAGACAGGTCACTTTTAATGTAAATCTCATCGTACTACGTATATAAAATCGGGCGCTATAGAGAGGAAGGTGCTATAGAGAGGGGGTGCTATAGACAGGTCACTTTTAATGTAAATCTCATCGTACTACGTATATAAAATCGGGCGCTATAGAGAGGAAGGTGCTATAGAGAGGGGGTGCTATAGACAGGTCACTTTTAATGTAAATCTTATCGTACTACGTATATAAAATCGGGCGCTATAGAGAGGAAGGTGCTATAGAGAGGGGGTGCTATAGACAGGTCACTTTTAATGTAAATCTTATCGTACTACGTATATAAAATCGGGCGCTATAGAGAGGAAGGTGCTATAGAGAGGGGGTGCTATAGACAGGTCACTTTTAATGTAAATCTCATCGTACTACGTATATAAAATCGGGCGCTATAGAGAGGAAGGTGCTATAGAGAGGGGGTGCTATAGACAGGTCACTTTTAATGTAAATCTCATCGTACTACGTATATAAAATCGGGCGCTATAGAGAGGAAGGTGCTATAGAGAGGGGGTGCTATAGACAGGTCACTTTTAATGTAAATCTTATCGTACTACGTATATAAAATCGGGCGCTATAGAGAGGAAGGTGCTATAGAGAGGGGGTGCTATAGACAGGTCACTTTTAATGTAAATCTCATCGTACTACGTATATAAAATCGGGCGCTATAGAGAGGAAGGTGCTATAGAGAGGGGGTGCTATAGACAGGTCACTTTTAATGTAAATCTTATCGTACTACGTATATAAAATCGGGCGCTATAGAGAGGAAGGTGCTATAGAGAGGGGGTGCTATAGACAGGTCACTTTTAATGTAAATCTCATCGTACTACGTATATAAAATCGGGCGCTATAGAGAGGAAGGTGCTATAGAGAGGGGGTGCTATAGACAGGTCACTTTTAATGTAAATCTCATCGTACTACGTATATAAAATCGGGCGCTATAGAGAGGAAGGTGCTATAGAGAGGGGGTGCTATAGACAGGTCACTTTTAATGTAAATCTTATCGTACTACGTATATAAAATCGGGCGCTATAGAGAGGAAGGTGCTATAGAGAGGGGGTGCTATAGACAGGTCACTTTTAATGTAAATCTTATCGTACTACGTATATAAAATCGGGCGCTATAGAGAGGAAGGTGCTATAGAGAGGGGGTGCTATAGACAGGTCACTTTTAATGTAAATCTTATCGTACTACGTATATAAAATCGGGCGCTATAGAGAGGAAGGTGCTATAGAGAGGGGGTGCTATAGACAGGTCACTTTTAATGTAAATCTCATCGTACTACGTATATAAAATCGGGCGCTATAGAGAGGAAGGTGCTATAGAGAGGGGGTGCTATAGACAGGTCACTTTTAATGTAAATCTCATCGTACTACGTATATAAAATCGGGCGCTATAGAGAGGAAGGTGCTATAGAGAGGGGGTGCTATAGACAGGTCACTTTTAATGTAAATCTTATCGTACTACGTATATAAAATCGGGCGCTATAGAGAGGAAGGTGCTATAGAGAGGGGGTGCTATAGACAGGTCACTTTTAATGTAAATCTCATCGTACTACGTATATAAAATCGGGCGCTATAGAGAGGAAGGTGCTATAGAGAGGGGGTGCTATAGACAGGTCACTTTTAATGTAAATCTCATCGTACTACGTATATAAAATCGGGCGCTATAGAGAGGAAGGTGCTATAGAGAGGGGGTGCTATAGACAGGTCACTTTTAATGTAAATCTTATCGTACTACGTATTTAAAATCGGGCGCTATAGAGAGGAAGGCGCTATTTAGAGGAAGCGCTATTGACAGGCTTAAGTGTATATGTTTTATAAGAAATTGAGACAATATTTTAGATACCTATGATTATTTTTAAAATTAAACCATATAGAACAGTTGTCTCTCGATAATTTGAAACTCGTTAATTTGAATATCTCGATAATTTGAAATGTTTTCCCGGTCCCTTGAAAAATACTCGATAATTTGAATAAAATCAATATAAATTGGTTCCCTCGGTAATTTGAGTTTGAAGGAATAGTATCTTGCCACAAATGAACATTTGTTAATAACTGTACAAATGTTTAAAATAATAAATCAAGAAATTTGAGATCAAACTCTTGTTTGAGAAAAGACGAGACCCAAAATCTCCAAATAAATTTATTACTTTAAAAACTTGCGGTAAGTCATTTATTTAATCTTGTATCAACAGAGTATGTATATCCCGAAGCTGCTAAAATTTCAAACTCTTGTTTACCTGATTTTTTCCCTCCCTCCCTCTTAGTTGTTTAAACTTCTGTTATTTTGAACTCTTGATAAATTGAAATATTTCTCTGGTCCCTTGAGTTTCAAATATCGAGACTCGACTGTATATGGTAACTTGGCTTTGGTCTTTAGACATTGCTGAATGGGTTCTTCGTCTTGACAATATCAGTAGTATATATATGGATTGAAGGGATGGTGTAGAGATGGGTCAAATATATATAAATATATATTTCACCTCTCGCGTACATACACACAGTAGTGAACATGATAATCATGGTAAGTAGAGAGGGCTATGACTATTTATGCTGTAAGTACACCAATGGCTACACATATAGAACCAGACAATGATAACCATGTTGGGTTTAGTGTTCATATCCACCTATGCTTAGTTAATGTTGAAAAATAAATAAATAATTGAATTTTTGTTTCTGTCAAAATGCCTAAATTAATAAAATAGACGTAATATTTTGGCATTAGGATTGATGTCTAAGGATTACATAGCAATAACGCGCCATTTATATAATACAAATGTAAACACCAAAACGCGAATGTTTCTATTCATAAATAAATCAAACTTCTTGCGTCTTTACTGCGATGAAAAAATATTGTAAGGGCTTGACTCATCAGTGGTGAACCCTCCCAGCGGTTTCGCCAATTTTTAATCTTCCAGACCGCTTCTTTAGAGCTCTAATACTGTATCGGATCATTCTGATTTTATACGCATCACTGAAGGGTGGGATCTTAAAATGGTATTTAAGCAAACTATGGACATAAGCTTTTAGGACAGTAGAATTACATTTAAATATTTGCATCGAGCAATGCTCTTCCGTAAACAATAAGGACAAAGCCAGTTTGGTATAAATTAATACATAGCAATAACGGGCCATCTATATAATACAAATGAAAACACCAAAACGCGAATGTTTATTTAAATAAAAGCAGAATGATTCAATACAGTATTAGAGCTTTAAATAAGCGGTCTGGTAGTTTATATTGGCGAAACCGCTGAGAGGGTTCGCCACTGATGAGTCAAGCCCTCTCTATATTTTTTCATCGCAGTAAGGACAGTAGAAGTTTGATTTATTTATGAAAAGAAATATTCGAGTTTTGGTGTTTTCATTTATATTATATCAAAAATTCTTTTATTCAAAGAACGTAAACACTATATATGAAATCTATTTGATCATAAATAAGATTTCATAAAATAAAATGTGGGGGAAGATGTGATACAGGTACTAGATAAGTAATTTCCTTTCAGGGCGAGGGAAAATGTTTTTATCTTATCTATAAAAATGTGAAATTCTAAACCGATATGTGTTACCCTACTCCATCGAATCTACTGAATAAAACATTAAAAAATTCCAAATAGAGCTAAAATATAGCTTACATATAGATTTTATAAACTCTATTTTTCAAAAAGGTCTAAAACAAATTTGAAAGATAGAATATTCTAAAATATCTTTTTTTGCTTATCTATAGTGCACGTGTTACAGGTAATGATAATCATGGTGGGTAGAAGTAGGCACTACCTTTACTGTAAGTGCACCAAGTGTCTACACATGTGAAAAGCAGTTCGATTTTACACTTACAAATGTGCCAGAGGTCCGTTTGGTTACTTACACTCGCTAGTGGGGTTAGACTTTGGCAAGAATCGGGGGCCATTGGTAAATTTTTTTTTTAATTAGAAAAAAAGTGCCCAATGAGGGAATAGAACCCGGGTCGTAGCGGTCGAAAACTAACGATTTATACCATCCTTCCACCGACCCCTGAAATATAAATCGTAACAACACACTTATCTCCGAGGATAAGTTTCTTGTTTTATTTAAACCATCTCTCAAGCTTTCGAGTATTACCTTCTACAGAAGTATACAACGAAATGAATTCTAATCTCTAAATCATTATTTATATCTTGTATATTTTTTAAATATTGAGATGCATTAGCGCGCCATCTGTTATCAAAATTTGAGACTATTATAAACGGGTATGATTATTTTTAAAAATAAACAATATCTACTGCCCTTACTTCAATGGAAAAATTAATGGAAGGTCCTGGCTTATCAGTGGTGAACCCTCCCAAACTGGCGAAACCGCTTGGAGGGTTCATCACTGATGAGCCAGGCCCTCCCATTAATTTTTCCATTGCAGTAAGGGCAGTAGAAACTGTTTATTTTTAAAATGAATTATACGCGTCTATAATAATTTCGAATTTCGATATATATATATTTGAATTAAATAAATTTGAATATATTTGCAGTTTTTTCATTCAGATATTGGGATTCAAACTTTCACGCGGTCGAGTTTAATCAGGCCACTGGCTCCACAAAGACGTGCAACATACATATAATAGATATTTTAATTTTCAAAAAAATCAAATATAAAAATATTTTCCAACCTTTACGGAGCCAGTGGCCTGATGAAGCTCGACCGCGTGAAAACTTGCCTCCCAATATATGAATATAGAAACTCTGCAAATATTTTAAAATTTAATTAATTCAATTATATTCTTATTTGCATCTATATTTCAAGTATATATATATGTATCCACAAATATTGATCCTAAAGTTAAACCAATCTATCAAATTAGCATTTCATCAATTACCTTGGAGTATAACCGACTAAGATGTTCTATAATGATTGAGGTGGAAAAGAGAGAGTATTCAGAGGAATAGAATCAAAATTGTGTACATCTTGTTTGGAATTAAAAGAGGGATGTCGTACATCTCGTTTGGAATTAAAAGAGGGATGTCGTACATCTTGTTTGGAATTAAAAGAGGGATGTCGTACATCTCGTTTGGAATTAAAAGAGGGATGTCGTACATCTCGTTTGGAATTAAAAGAGGGATGTCGTACATCTTGTTTGGAATTAAAAGAGGGATGTCGTACATCTCGTTTGGAATTAAAAGAGGGATGTCGTACATCTTGTTTGGAATTAAAAGAGGGATGTCGTACATCTCGTTTGGAATTAAAAGAGGGATGTCGTACATCTCGTTTGGAATTAAAAGAGGGATGTCGTACATCTCGTTTGGAATTAAAAGAGGGATGTCGTACATCTTGTTTGGAATCAAAAGAGGGATGTCGTACATCTTGTTTGGAATCAAAAGAGGGATGTCGTACATCTTGTTTGGAATTAAAAGAGGGATGTCGTACATCTTGTTTGGAATTAAAAGAGGGATGTCGTACATCTTGTTTGGAATTAAAAGAGGGATGTCGTACATCTTGTTTGGAATCAAAAGAGGGATGTCGTACATCTCGTTTGGAATTAAAAGAGGGATGTCGTACATCTTGTTTGGAATCAAAAGAGGGATGTCGTACATCTCGTTTGGAATTAAAAGAGGGATGTCGTACATCTTGTTTGGAATCAAAAGAGGGATGTCGTACATCTTGTTTGGAATCAAAAGAAGGATGTCGTACATCTTGTTTGGAATCAAAAGAGGGATGTCGTACATCTTGTTTGGAATCAAAAGAGGGATGTCGTACATCTCGTTTGGAATTAAAAGAGGGATGTCGTACATCTTGTTTGGAATCAAAAGAGGGATGTCGTACATCTTGTTTGGAATCAAAAGAGGGATGTCGTACATCTTGTTTGGAATCAAAAGAAGGATGTCGTACATCTTGTTTGGAATCAAAAGAGGGATGTCGTACATCTTGTTTGGAATCAAAAGAGGGATGTCGTACATCTTGTTTGGAATCAAAAGAGGGATGTCGTACATCTTGTTTGGAATCAAAAGAAGGATGTCGTACATCTTGTTTGGAATCAAAAGAGGGATGTCGTACATCTTGTTTGGAATCAAAAGAAGGATGTCGTACATCTTGTTTGGAATTAAAAGAGGGATGTCGTACATCTTGTTTGGAATTAAAAGAGGGATGTCGTACATCTTGTTTGGAATTAAAAGAGGGATGTCGTACATTTTGTTTGGAATCAAAAGAGGGATGAGAAAGACTGTGGGAATGGAGTTCATAGACAATATCTGTAAAATCCCCAATATTATAATCAAAATGCAAGCTTTGGAAGAACAAAACTACTTGACAGCCACCAACCTATGCTTCAAGGATAGATAGAGGTTTTTCACATATTTGATCGTCTTTTATATGGCAGAATTTCCTGTCCATCAGATACATAAATACCTCAGGTTCTTTTGATTTAGAGGTTAGGTTAAGGAGTGTGATTAAGAATTGGTTTACACCATTGATTTCCTACGTTCCGGGATCTAATTCCGCATTGAGCATTTTTTATCTGTTTCTATTATTATTGATTGTTCCATAGATTTTACCTCAGCAATGAGTGCAATCTGTCCAACAGCGCTCTAACACCTTGTACTTGCAATTGTTGAATTGCTCTCTACATAGGTAGACATGCGGTGTATACTTACAGTAAATGATAATCGCTAACTACCCACCATAATTATCATGGAATATACCATGTTCATTTGAGAGAAGTTTTAAATGCTAGTTTAGTTTATTTCTTTATTAGGGGGTCGGTGGAAGGATGTTCTAAACTGTTTGTTTTCGATCGCAACGACCCGGGTTCGATTCCCGCATTGGACACCTTTTTCTGAATAAAAAAATGCTCTGATGGCTTCCAGGTTCTTGCAAAAGTCCAACCCACCAGTGAGTGCAAGTAACCAAACACGTGGCTCTGGCACATTTGTAAGTGCAATGTCGAACTGCTTTTCACATGTGTAGACATGTAGTGCACTTACAGTAAAAGCAGTCGTCTACTTCTCCCCACCATGATTATCATGGCCCGTGTACTAGGGATAAGCAAAATAATTATCTTGTATAATATATAGATGATATTTCATGAAGGTAATTGACCATAAGATTGACCTACTGTATATGGCAGATATTTGAAGTTACCTTCATTGGTCGGTCCGCTGGTTGCACAGATATTGTATTTGAGGCGACGTGTCACTCAGCCTTGCCAGATATTCTATTAAGGAAGGAGGATAATGAGCGGTGTCAACTTCAGGTGGACAATCTGGGTCGATGCTGACATCCTGTGTCGCTGGACCAACCTGCTCCTTTCTCTACAACACCTTAATGTGTCCATAGTGTGACCTTATGCAATATTTTCTTGTATAAAAATATATTACAATAAAACGCATCCTCCAAGGATAATTGATAATATTCATATATCGGAAAGATATAGAGGCTGCCTGGCCGGCATTCATATTTCTATAAAAAATAGACACTTCGGCCAGTTGGAGTTTTTTTATTTGTCTCAACGTTTTGACTAAAATCTTTTGTCTTCGTCAGGAGAAGTAAATAAAAAAAAAGCATTTGGCAAGGCGTTAAAATTTTTTTCTGAGGTTGCTAGGGCGTTCTCACGCGATTTTTTTCTAATTTAGTACAATATCTAAAGCGCGAGTCAAATACAAATATTAAACTCGTCAAAGACTATGATCTTGGAAACAAAAATATATAATTTTAATAAAATTATAATCATAATAAAGAAAGTAATATAATAATAACTAGCGGATGTACCCGGCTTCGCCCGGTTTTTACCCGAGTAAAGGTTTGTCTAACGAACATTTGTTAAAACAATTCTCTAAAAACTTATAAAAAAAAGATATATTTTGATAATTTGAAACTCGTAAATTTGAATCTCTAGATAAAGTGAACATTTTTTCCCGGTCTCTTTAAAAATACTCGATAAGTTGAATAAAATCAATATTAATTAGTTCCCTCGGTAATTGGAAGTTAAAGAGGAATAGTATCTTGCCTTGGAATTGTATCATTATTCTTGTCTCAAATAAATTGCCGTGTCATCCTGAATTTTGTCTTTCCTAATTTTCTACATTACAAAATCATCATTTTATCTATTCTCCCAATATATATGCTGTAGATAAATGATAAAACTAACTTTGACTTGTGCGCAATTAATAGGTAGAAAATCTTACTTTTGATAAATAATCTTTAAGATAATAAACTTAGTGATAATAAAACTTATAGATAAAAATACTTGTTATCATCGTCGCAATGGGGGCGCTGCTTGCGAGTTAAATCTACAAATCTGCAAATAACTCTAAGGATATTCAAGATATTCAAGAAATTATTTTTCAAAAACCTTCCCGGGGATATACCTAATAATATCCCAGAATTTCACGGCGATTGGATGTATTTGTGTTTGAATCTATATAGTACAAACATACAGACAGACATTCAATTTTATATATATATAGATAATCACAAAGATTACATATTATTTTATAAAATTCTAACTATTATGTTCAATTTATATCTAGCTTTTAACTTACTTTTTAAATTTAAAAATAAGGCATATTGTTGCGAAATATCTTCAAATGTATTTATAGTATTATTCATATTTCGAGTCATTTCGTAATCTGCAGAATACATTTTAAAAACAGTTTTTATAAAATCGGAAAAATCTTCTGAAATTCAAATTATCTTTCTTCTTCTTCCTTATCTCCACTCATTCATATTAGGGTGTAAAGCTTGAGACTTTTTATGGTTGAGATTTGACAATCATCATGATTGGGTGAAGTAGAATGCGTCTGCCTTTGTCATTAATACTGGGAGCACTACTCAGTGGCAGGCCGACTTGGCTCCAAAAGAAATGACCGTCTCTGACATGAGGAACAGACGCCATGTGCAGCCGCTCCTAACATGGAGTACAAACGCTGCTCATCCTGTATCCTTGGATTAGGAGCCCTTACAAGGTACTATCAGCCGGGCCAGCTGAGCCCAGGTTTTTTAGTGATCTTGTTACTGCTTCCCTCCTCCTTTTATATCCGGACTTGGGACCGGTAAAGGCGGAGTTAATTTGAAATATAATAAAACGCAGTCTCCAAAGATAAGTTTTATTGTAATATAAATTTTTGAGAATTCTTCCGATTTTATAAAATATATATATATGGTAATTTAAACCAACAACCCCATACTGTCTATATAACTTGTAATAAGATTGTCATGTTGTATATAGAAACACATCTATAAATAATTATGCGCATGATTAATCTGTGTCATTACATCGCCCTATGTAATGTAATTTGTACAAAGTGGATAAATAAATAAAATCTGTAATAGATTTAAGAGTTGAGCCAAAGCAGAGATCGAGCATAGTATTGCCAAAACAACAAAGTCTAAAGATGTAAGTCATAAATCAGGTAGATTCACAATTCCCACGACAGGCCACCCACACTGTCACATGTGGTGGAATGCAGAGACCCCTCTCACACCTGGACAGGTAAAAGCGCCCTTTCTCAAACGCCCCTGTCACATAAGGTCGCCCCGTCTTTAACCTATAAATACATCACCTGACAGTGGCTTGACAGCTCAGTTCAGTTCAGTTTAGTTTAGTTCACCCTTTGTGCAAGCCGCGTCGGTCGTATGTTATGTCGATCTCATCCAACATGTAGTTAGGAAGAACTCGTCTATCTCCAACTTTTCGCTCCTAGCTCAGCTTTTATCTGTTAACGGAACTTTCTTAGTGCAACTGTGTCTTCGTTTTTTGTGTATGGATATCCCCAGCTTTCCACTCTGCCTCGACCACGACTGCCTGTATTTTGTGAGAACTTTTAAAGGTCTTCCAAGGTGCAGAGAGGTACTGGAAAACTCTACATTCTGACTGTTCCTCTTTGTCAACACAGTACAACAAGAGCTACCAGGACTTCAACATTAATTCAGTAGTCGACAGGATCTCTACAAAAGCTACTGGAATTCTCATCCCATTACATGAGTCGACAGGATATCTCATAACATATATGTAGTATATTAATCTCCCCTTTTATATGTAAATTGTATTTTATGCAATAAAGCCAATCTAAAAACAACCCAGACGGAAGGTAATGTCTGGTTACTTGGCATACCAGCGACATATCATATCAAGGGGCAACTACTTGGGACCTGTTGGTTAACACCTCGGGACTTTTATGAGAGTTGGGGATTGTGTGTGACACAAACGGTCGCCCGACTGTGACAGTCCCGTCTCTCTCTCTCTCTGGTTGCCTAGGTCCCTCTTCCAACTTGTGATGTTCTTAT
>CP092882.1:22903323-22935988 GCA_030710605.1 Cordylochernes scorpioides | reverse complement strand
GATGAGGGCCGATGCTCGAAACCATGCTATACTGGTTGAAATTTTGTCTGAATTTGCCAAAAAACTGGCATTGTGGCTCCTTTCTAATCATCACCAGTAAAGTTAGAAGAAGAGGTTCCTCTTTCGGTAAATTTCTAAATTTTGATTATAAAAAGAAAAGGCACATAAATATATTAAATAAAATATATATTTACCAATATTTCAGTTGGCTGAATGCCAACCCTTTTCAAGGTATAACACCATATTTATGTGTTGACAACAATCTCAGAGCCAAACAACTTTAATAGAAATAAGGTAAATATACATATATATATATATATATATTCTTTTATCCCTCTTTGCTTATCTTCTTTATATCATTCACTAGCCGAATGACCCGGGCAACGCACGGGGTTTACCCGATTAAATGCTTTTATTCAAATACTATTCGTTACAATTATATATTGGCGCCGTGGATGTCATTCTTGAATAATATATAAATGAGTTTTAAAAATTGTAAAAAAAAATGCATCGGCCGGGAATCGAACCCGGGGCGCCTGCGTGGCAGGCGAGCATTCTACCACTGAACCAAAAGCAAACGGTGACAGAATTAAGAACGCATGACGCTGATAACTGTATATATTAATAGTTTGTTCTTGCCTTAAATAAATTGCTGTGTCTTCCTGAAGTTTTTCTTTCCACGTGGCAATATATGTAATTTTTGCCTCAACTCAATGAGGAGGCGAAAAATATTTTTAAAAAATATATATATGACAGACAAAATAAATTTTTGTAATTTTATAAATGTATTCCACCTACAGAAGACTTACTAAATGACTATGTGTTAGCATATTTGACTAAATAGTTAATCTAATGCAGTAGCTATTTTAAGGTTGTGATTATCAAGTCCGCCTACTCAATGCTGTAGTTGTGGGGGCGAGGTGAACCGCAGTCTGCCTCCAACATGCTCTAACAGTATCGCTTTTTAACTGAAGAAATGACTATACAAAAAACTCTCTGACAGTTTTGTATGCATACTCGTATAATAGAATTAGCAATTTATCAAAGTGATTGACAGCTCAATAATATGTAAGATGTTACTATCAAACCTCCTTTTGAAAATTAAACGATTTATAGCCGGTCAAAGGATTCTATGGCTATTTTTCCCCGAGGATATCACAGGAATTCGGAATAGCGACCCTTTAAATTGCTACTTCTGCAATGCTGTCATCCAAGACAATTTGGTCCATTATCTATTCCATTGCCCATTTCTACGGGAAAAGAGACTGGAAATTCGCAAAATTTCGGCACTAACTCACTACAATGAACAACATTTATATAAAATTTCTACTACTCTCCTGCTGGATAAAACATTTGTTTATAAATACTTAAAATATTTCAAGGCAATTGATGAATTGAGGGAAGAAATGCTCAACTCCACAGACAACGGCTGATTGCTCCCCCTCCCCTCTAAATTGCTTTTCCTCCTCACTCATGTACATATATTCTTCTAGGGGAATCCCTTGTAAGACAATAGTGTCTTAATAAAAGGTTTTTGTTGTTGTAATATGTAAGATGATATGTTTTTTAATTAAATTATACGCAGATATAAGGGTCACTCAAAATGTATTTGCAATCGATATTCAATATATCAAGATCGAAAGACAGTTAATAGTGACTGGTATACAACAAAATGCTTCCAGCAGTATTTGAAAAATTCAAGCAAAGCAGACCGAGAGCTCAACTTAGAGGAGTCCTTCTTCACCATGACAATGCAAAACCGCACACCTCAGCCCAAACATTAGACTTTTTAGCCAACTCTGGTGTCCAATTAGTCACTTATCCACCATATTAACTAGACCTTGCATCTTGTGATTTTTTTATTTCCAAAAGTTAATTTATTGTTGAAAGGGATAAAATATGACACTAATGATAAAAAAAAAAACTGCAAGCCTTTATCAATGCGGTAAATTCCATCCCCGAAGATGACTGGTGTAAGATAATTGGTTTTCACAGATGAAATCTTGCATAGGTGCTAATACTTTGATAAACTCTGAAAAATTGAAAGTTGCAGCTTAATAAGAATAAGTGATTGCAAAAATCTTTGGAGTGACCCTTGTATGTTTATTTATTTGTTGACTTCCTCTTCGTTGGTGGCCCAAGACTTCATGTCCGTCCTCTCTTTCTCCAAAAATAAACACTCAAGATATAAAAATAACTAATAAATAAATAATTAATTAATTAATTAATAATACTATAGTATATAATCTATTATTTTTAATTTTTAAATAAATATAAAATATCAGATATTATTTTGGATAAATAGAGGCCGCATCAAGCATGATGCAACAATATATATATTGTTGCACCAGGCTGCGGTTTGACAGATTCTTCAGTCTTGATTCTCTCCTCAGACGCGTATTGCATCTTTACAGAACGTGTCTCAACCATTCTACAAGGTTAAACCAGTCAATAATAAGACAACTATATATTTAGGTAGCACCTAGAATTTCTCTTTATTTATCACATCAACGTTTAAAGCAGGTGGGGTATTTAGTGTATCAAAATACAAATGTTTTATAGTACATAATATTTTATAGTAATAATCTGTTTTATAAAAATAAATAAATATATAATTTAAATTTTAAATATATTAAAAATAATATTATAAATAATTTTTAAAATACGCGCATTAATCATGATGCAACACTTCCCCCTCTCCAGAGGTCGTCACGTCCTCGTGAGTGACCTCATCAATTCTTTCAAAATAGGGTTTGAGTCTTGAGACATGGACAATCAATGGGTCTTGGCCAGGATTATCTTTCGGCTCAATTAAGTTATTTACGTTGGACAGCTTCTTTAATATTCGATATGGACCAAAATATTTTCTCAATATTTTTTCACATTTTCCGATTTTCCTGACTGGTGTCCAAACTGCCACTAAATGTCCTGGTTCATAGATTGTCTCGTTGTGTTTTTTGTCATAGTTTCTTTTCATTCTTTCCTGAGTCTTCTCTGTGTTGTTAATGACTACCTGTCTCGTCCTTGCTATTTTATCTAAGTAATTTTCTACATATTCGTCGTAATCGTCCATGTTACTGTCCGTTGGGATATTCTCGTCGTCTAAGAGGGACATGGGTTCCCTCCCAAACAACAGGAAAAATGGAGAGTAGCCTGTGGTTACTTGAATCGTGTTATTATACGCGTGGGTGATAAAAGGGAGGATTTAGTCCCAGTTCTTCTGGTCTGTGTTCACATACATGTTGATCGTATTGATTAAAGTTCTATTTAGCCATTCCGTTAGTCTGGGGGTGGTAGCTCGTTGTGAAGCAATGTTTAATTTTGCACATTTTCATAACCTCCTTCATCAAATTGCTAGTGAATTGAGAACCTCTGTCGCTGATAAGAAATCTTGGAGCCCCGTGACGTAAAAATATATGTTCTATTAAAAATGTAGAGACTTCTTTCACTGTTGCTTCTGATACTGCCTTTGTTTCAGCATACTTGGTATAATAATCCGTCAACACAATTATCTATTTCCTTCTTCTTTTCGTTGATGGCAAGGAGCCAACAAAGTCAATTCCGATTCCTTCAAAAGGGTAGTTAGCTGGAGGAATAGGTTGTGAAAGTCCAGAAGGCAACTGATTTGAACCTTTCCGACTTTGGCAAAGATGGCACGTCTTTACAAATTCGGAAACATCTTTCAGCATGGAAGGCCAATAGTATTTATTCTTCAATCGGTAAGTGGTTCTGGCGACGCCCAGATGGCCATTCAGCATATGGTTGTGGTATTCACTCATGATATCCTTCCTTTTCTTCTTTGGCACTACCAGCAACCATTCTCTACCTTCAGGATTTGGATTTTTCTTGTAGAGACACCCATTTACTTCTTTAAAGTTCTGTGTAATTGAACGCTTGTTTCCGCTAAGGTTCTCCTTTATATTCTAAAAAAAAAAATCATCCTTTTCGTCTATTATTTGATTCAGAAATAGTCTTTCATAATCTTTGTCCCATTCGTTTTCTGATAAGGGTCCTCTAGATAGACCATCAGCGTCCAGGTGTTTTTTCCCGATTTGTGTATGATTTCGAAATTATATTCCTGAATCTTCAGTGCCCATCGTGCTAATCGATCGGTCAGATCTTTCAAATTCTTAAGCCAGCATAGTGCGTGATGATCAGTGACGATTTTAAAGTGCCTTCCATATAAATAGGGCCGTAATTTTGATATTGACCACACCACAGCTAAAGATTCCTTTTCGGTGGTTGAATAATTTTGCTCAGGTTATATCATTTTATTTTAAAATTATAATTTATAGAAAATATTACTCTGTTAAATCGACCGCCAGAGGTCGCGCTTACCCTTTTTATAACCTATTGTTGTTTTTTCCCGTTGGTCAGCTCAAAGCCTTCTGTAATTATGTAAATATAATATTTTGTTTTCTTTATTATTAAGCCTTAAATAAGGCAAAACTTTTATCAATTTGTGTTTGTATATTTTTAATAAGCTAAATTAAATCAATAATGATCTAAAGGTTTTTGTTATTTTACCATTACTGCAATCCCAATCATGTTTTCCAATCCTCAGTATGATCAACATCGGCAAGTGATGGTTCTATATATAACTCTAATTCCAATATCAGCAAAAAATCTATATTTTATGTAATATATATTGTAAAAAATATTTATTATTTTATTAACAGAGAATCATTTTTGATTTTTATATTTTGCTGCTCTATAAACATCCCTCATTGCTTATCGTTTTTTATTATTAATAGTTTGTTCTTGCCTTAAATAAATTACTGTGTCATCCTGAAGTTTGTCTTTCCTAATTTTACACGTGGCAATATATATTTTAAATATGATGCATAAGCGCGCCATCTGTATTTGAAAATAAAAACTATTTTTAACGCGACATTGTATCTTTCCGAATAACATAAAATAATGTTCTACTACCCCTTAATAGAATTGAGTCGAATGTATTCCATTTGTAGTCATTTTAATGGCATTCTTACAATCTGTTTCACGGACTTTCTTAAATGGTGAGGCAGGCTTAGCAAGCAGATGAAGGACGCTATATCAGGGGAATAAGGAGAAATAAATGTATAATGGGAGATACATTAAGATCATCTTACGGCTCTGTGATGGAAGAAGCCATAGTAGAGTCAATGTTCCGTGCAGCACTTACACTACAGTACCTACTTCGTGTAATGGACTCGTATCTGCCTTTTTATCTCCACTTGTCAGGGTTGTAGGTTCCACGAGAGTCCCAGCTGATAAACGCCCATCTCCCTTAGCGTCCCATCTGATAAACGCCCATCTCCCTTAGCGTCCCATCTGATGAACGCCCATCTCCCTTAGCGTCCCATCTGATGAAGGCCCATCTCCCTTTGCGTCTTATCTGATGAACGCCCATCACCCTGTGTGTCCCATCTGATGAACGCCCATCTCCCTGAGCTTCTTATCTGATGAACGCCCATCTCCCTGAGCTTCTTATCTGATGAACGCCCATCTCCCTGAGCTTCTTATCTGATAAACGCCTATCTCCCATAGTGTCCCATCTGATGAACGCCCATCTCCCTTAGCGTTCCATCTGATGAACGCCCATCTCCCTTAGCGTCCCATCTGATGAAGGCCCATCTCCCTTAGCGTCCCATCTGATAAACGCCCATCTCCCTGAGCTTCTTACCTGATGAACGCTCATCTCCCATAGTGTCCCATCTGATGAACGCCCATCTCCCATAGTGTCGCATCTGATGAACGCCCATCTCCCTGAGCGTCCCCTCTGATGAACGCCCATCTCCCTGAGCGTCCCCTCTGATGAACGCCCATCTCCCTGAGCGTCCCATCTGATGAACGACCATCTCCCTGAGCGTCCCATTTGATGAACGACCATCTCCCTGAGCGTCCCATTTGATGAACGACCATCTCCCTGAGCGTCCCATCTGATGAACGACCATCTCCCTGAGCGTCCCATCTGATGAACGCCCATCTCCCTGAGCGTCCCATCTGATGAACGCCCATCTCCCTGAGACGCCATTTTCGTAAAATGAAAAGCGACTTGATCTGGAAAAAATATCAATAATTACCACTTTCAATCCCTGGTTCCAACTTTGAGATACAAAGCTAAATATAATAACTAAACCCAAAACCTCTAACACGAAATAATGCTCGATTTAAAACTAAATCCTTAGGTATATAAACATAAAAAAAAAATTCAAATAGGCATTTCTTTCCAATCCATTTAAAAATGAAAAAAATTCCTTCGAATTGAAAAATACCATAAATAACATGTTCAGAAGGTATATTTATAAAAACATCGCTTTTATTCAACTCAAGGCAAGCTTGATTCAGTCATGGCCAGTTGAAGTAAGAGAAATGCTTTTATGAGAATATTGAACATGGATTTGTCGAATTCTTGAAGCGCCTTCTCAAGTAGGAGCTCTAAAGTGAATACTTTCTATTTCAACAAAAATTAATCCATATAGTTGTATGTTAAAAATAAAGTAGGCATTTCTTGACCACGAGCACATGTGATTTTTAGATGGCTGAGCGCCATCTCGTGGAGCAAAAAATAAAATAAACCTTTATTTAACTTGCTCCGTGATATTTGGCCAACCCAATTTCCCGATAAATCAAGAAAAGCCATCCACGAACGCGTTTCGCGCTGTTGGCGCTCGTCAGCGTGGACAAAACTTAAGTAAGTTGTACCTTTTAGCATGTATATCTGTATTCAGGCAATAACTCTGAAAGATATTTGATGAACAGTTATATTTATTGAAGAAACACGATATAGCCAAGTGTGAACAAAATTTCCTCTATCTCCTTAAAAAAAAAGACGACCGTCGATATCAAAGACTTTACACTTCCTTAATTTTTCTATTGTTTTTCATAGTTGTATGTATTAATATAAAGCAATAACGCGTCATTTATATATAAGTAATCAAAGTATTTAAGCACGAAGGTTTTTTTACACATAAACCAAACTTCTACTGTACTTACTGCGATGAAAAAATATTTAGAGATCTTGTCTCATCAGAATCGTACAATACAATATTAGAGCTCTAAGAAGCGGTCTGGTAGATTAAATTTTCGAAACTGCTGGGAGGGTTCACCACTGATGAGCCAAGCCCTCCCAGCAGTTTAGAAAATTTAATCTACCCGACCGCTTCTTAGAGCTCTAATATTGTATTGTACAATTCTGATGAGTCAAGATATCTAAATATATTTTCATCTCAGTAAGTACAGTAGAAGTTTTTGTGTGTGAAAAAGAAACATTCGCGTTTATATACTTTCATTTTGAAAATTAAAAACTATTTTAGACGCGTAAGATTCTTTTTGAAATTAAATAATTTCTACTGCCCTTACTGCAATGGAAAAAAATAATGTGAGGGCCTGGTTCATCAGTGATGAACCCTCCCAGCGGTTTCGCCAGAGTTTAATCTAAAATCGAAGAATTCAATATAATAGCTGTATGGTTGATTAAACTGGCGAAACCCCTGAGAGGGTTCACCACTGATGAGCCAGGCCCTCCCATTAATTTTTCCATTGCAGTAAGGGCAGTAGAAATTGTTTAATTTCAAAAAGAATCTTACCCGTCTAAAATAGTATCTGATTTTCATAACAGATGGAGCGCTAGTGCATCGTAATACTTTTATTTCTTCTAATTGTGTCTTTAAAATTATTAAAGTGCCCATGTATACCTTACACTACAACCTCTATTATCTACGTTGAGCAAACTGCCATCACCGTGGAACACATCAGCCCGAGTTGCCATAACGTTCTGGAATGTTGACGATGATTTCCTACCAGCCAATAGGAAAATTAACGGCCAAATTGGGAAATTCCAATTGAACTCTGGCTTAATTCGATTACTCCGACCCAATAACCAGAATTATTGGAATTACCGCAAAGATTTGCCCAACGTAATTCCCAATTTCATTAAAATACTTGGAGGATCATTGAGAAAAATACATTTCTCGAATTTTAACCCATCACCACAACCTACCTCTGTTCTTGGATAATCCTTTTGGTAAAGTGTATCGTGATGATCAAACTAAAAATATGGATTATAATAAGTTTCTCAATCGATTTCATACTTTAATAAATAAAAGGCATTTATAAGAAGCTTCACTTACACTCATAGTTAAAGCTAAAGAAAGTTGTACCTTTTAGTATGTATATCGGTATTCAAATAATAACTCTGAAAGATACACTCATAGACAAAACTTAAGGAAGTTCTACCTTTTAGCATGTATATTGGGATTTAGACAATTACTCTGAAAGATACACTCATGGAATAAACTTAAACAAGTTGTACCTTTTAGCAAGTATATCGGTATTCAGACAATAACTTTGAAAGATACACTCATGGAATAAACTTAAACAAGTTGTACCTTTTAGCATGTATATCTTTAATTAAATTTATTAAAATCCTATAACGCGCGAGATATCCCAAAATCAGGGATATTTGCGTCAATACATTTCTTTACATCTTAACAATTTGACTATATACAAGGAGAAAGGTCGAGGAGAAAAAGGCAAAACATACAAAAGCAATTCTCTCAATATCGGGATTCAGACAATAACTCTGAAAGATTTTTGTTACACTATGAACATTTTGAAGACACACGAGATAGCCAAGTGTGAACAAAATTGCCTCTATCTCTTTCAAAAAAGAAATAAATATATAGAGGACCGTCGATATCAAAGACTTTCCACTATCTTAAGTTTTGTCAATGAGTGTATATAATTTAAAAGAGAAATTAAGTTACAACTAATGTACAATAACCAGTTTTCATTCCACATTTCCGACAAACTCTTGTTGTCTCCATTTTCAAGAAAAACAAATTTCTTTAAACTTACCTTAAATGGTGTTCCTTGAAAACAGCGGTTCGCCAAAACTTCGAAACAAAGTAGGCTGAAGTAGCTCATTTAGACAATTAAAATAATTTTATTGACATCTTGTCAATACATGCAAAGTGCACAGTCTGCACTATTAAAAAAAGATAATATGCATTATATACACTATGTACAATGAATATGGCGCCTTTGCCAGCGCTGCAGAATTTGGTGGAGAAACACCAGCGGGTCTCCAGCGACACCACTGCATTTCGCATTTCTCAAGTAACTCATTTATAAATGAATTATAAATACAACCAACAAAATGTATTTTCCAATGAAGAAAAAGTTTCCAAAATTGTGTAGAATATTTATCCCATAAAAAATGTAAAAGTTGAGCTTTCGAAGATTCTCTTCCATCAAAATCTATCACAGACTATAAGAAACGAGATGGTAATATGCTATTAGAATAAACCAGGCCTCTCATTATTTTATCATTGCAGTAAAGGCAGAAGAGTATTGTTTTAGTTCTAAAACAACCATACACGTCTAAAATACTTTATATTTCTTATAGCAGATGGCTCGCTAATACATCATTATAATACTGTGCTTTAAAAACACTTCTACTTGCAATTTTCTGAAGAACGATTGCTCGAAGCATATTATATATTTATAATTTGATAAAATACTACAAATATGATATTGTACTGGGATAAGGTGCATAAATTATGAAAAAGGTATCTCCTTATCGTGCAACTGAAAGTTGCTGATGACATTGCGCCATTTATCGGAATAAATATAAACTATTCTCGTTGATTTTTAATTATTACAGAATTGGCCAAATAACCATTCATGATTAATCAAGATTATTCGACCATATTTCTGGAATAATTAAAAATCAACGAGAATAGTTTATATTTATTCCGATAGATGGCGCAAGACATCAGGAACTTTCAGTTGCACGATAAGGAGATGCCTTTTTCATATATTTATAATGATATGTATTTCTACTGTGTCTTCCAAGCTTATGTTCATAGTATATTTAAAATACCCTTTCCAAGAGTTTAACTTCAGTATCAGTATAAAAGGAAAACAGCCAAATGAATATTACAGCAGTATGGTAGATTAAACTGGCGAAACTGCTGGGAGGATCCACCACTCACCATTCACCACTGATGAGCCAGTCCCTCCCAATATTTTATCATTGCAGTAAGGGAAGTGGAAAATTGTTTTATTTCAAAAAGAATCATACGCGTCAAAAATAGTGTAAATTTCTCGTATACTGTATATTCTATATACAGTTACGAGCGTCATCAATTCTTTTTCATCTCTGTCACCGTTTGCTTTTTTTTTTTTTTTTGGAATGGCGCTCTCCTATTGGTTGGCTACGATCACGCCATCTTTGCCCCCCCCCCCCCCCACTCGCTTTGTTGTTTTTGTAACTATTGTGTTGGAGCGGGTCGCTCCTTAAATAAATGCATATATTAGTTTATAACTAAATGGAATCCTCTCTTTCTTTTACCCAGTAAGAGACGCCTACGGAAGCCAACATAGGCTATAGTATTTATAATATTGCCGCGGAGATAAATAAAGCAAGGACAAATTTGGGAATAATTAATTTATTATAAAGGTGGGTATTTACCTTTTAGTTCTCCAATAAAATTATATACAAGAGGTATTTATAGGGAGAGAGATAACAACTTATCCCAAGGTTAACAATAATAATAATGAGAGTGGTCAGCCACCGTCCCGTTTTCCTTATTTACCGATAAGATTCCGAGAACCCCTCACACCTGTGGTCGTCCCCCCGGAGTCCAGGGATGATTGACAGGTGTCCCATGGAGCTTCTTGTGACAGGAGTTGCAGAGCTACTTGACAATATTTATATTTTGAGGCGAAGGTATTGACTGTACATATTTCAAGCTACTATTTATAATTACTATATGCAAAATTTGACATCGAACGTTTAATTTTCATGATTCCCAATGTTCAATTGTGTTAATTGTGTATATAATTTATAATATACACGCAATTATCCAAATTGTGGATATGGCGTGTCTCTCCCAACTGTTAAATAAATAAAAATACATGACAATATAGTCCTATATATATTTTTCACATATTAAACTAATTCCTCTGTATAATGAAACACTGTATGTCATCTTTGTTAACTATCAGTTGAGAAATCTCCTCCGAAAGCTCAGGTTGTTTCGTTTATAATAAAAAAGATTGGCAATACCAGAATTTTATATCTTTATCTTATAATGATGATAATAGATGATAATAAATATAGTAAGATAATGGATACATTAGCGCGATATCTTTTATAAGCCATTTAAACTATTATATTTTGATACATTAGCGCGCCATCTGTTATCAAAATTCGAAACTATTATAGACGTGTATGACTTCTTTTAAAAATTAAACAATTTCTACTGCCCTTACTGCAATGGAAAAATTAATGGGAGGGCCTGGCTCAACCCACTTAAACAGGCGAAACCCCTGGTAGGGTTCACCACTGATGAGCCAGGCTCTTTCATCAATTTTTCCATTGTGCAGTGTAAGGTCAGTAGAAATTGTTTAATTTTTAAAAGAATCATACGCGTCTATAATATTTCCGAATTTACATTTGAACTATACTTTTGCTTTTTTTACTAAACCTATTTTTCTACTGACCATACACTGCAATAATAAAATGATTGTAGGGCCTGGATTAGTAATGTTGAACTCTCACATTTATTTTATCATTGTATTAAAGTCAGTGGAGAAATTTTTTATTGATAAAAGAATCACATGCGCGTTAAAAATAGTGCAAATTTCTTAAAATAATATTTAAGAAAATGAAATTATTTCAGACGCGTGTGATTATCTTTAGAAATTAAACAATTAGACTATGTTACGATGCACTTAGGTCAATCCAAATGATGTCAACCAGTGCCCAAACAAGTAGACTAGTTGCTCAGGCCCTATATAATTTTTACAAGGCAGTAGGTGTAAAGAGGGAGAAAAGAGAACTTGGAAGCTATTGTTCTTACACCTCAGAATGATGACGAAACATCGAGGGGTCGACCTTTCATATTAAATCTTACTTTTCCTTATTACTAATAATTGTATATAGTTGCGGAACTACTGGTTTCCTGTGCTGCTCTTTTCCTGATATTGCACCTTGTACGGAGAATCTGTATAAGACTAATGTCTTAATAAAGGCTTTGTGTGTGTGACTATGTTACGATGCACTTGCGCGCCATCTGCTATAATAATTAGAAACTATTTTAGACGCGTAAGATTCTTTGTAATTCTGCTGTCCTCAAAGCTTATGTTCATAGTTCATCTAAAATACCCATTCCAAGAGTCTCTAGCAACAGTATCACTATAAAAGGAAGTTACAAAAATGCAATATAACAGCGGTATGGTAGATTAAACTGGCGAAACCGCTGGGAGGGTTCACCACTGATGAGCCAGGCCCTCCCTTTAATTTTTCCATTGCAGTAAGGGCAGTAAAAATTATTTGATTTCAAAAAGAATCTTACGCGTCTAAAATAGTTTCTAATTTTCATAATTAGACTATGTCATTAGATAATTCATTAAATCATTAGACTTGTTTATAATGAACTCGATAAACTGAGATTTGAATAATCAATGCTAATAATAAATAAACACATAAAATATATTCACAACATTTTCATAAATACTTTATATATTTTCCTCGCGTGCAAAATTCATTCGAATTAATTCATAAGCAATATTTATTTCATACCATAATGAGATTAAAATATCACCAATTGGTCAAATTTAAATAAAATAATAAATTCATTGAAACTAATATTTCCCCCTTTTATAACAAGGATTCATAATCGCATAAAAGAATTTTTAACATATCATCTTCTGCTCTCCAAATTTTATTGACTTTAAAAAATAATATTTCCCAATGAATAAATACTTTAAAGTAATATATATTAAAATTTTATTAAAGATAAAAATAAAAAAGGGGAAAACGTAAAATATTTGAGAATTAATAATAAACATTACATAATATTTGAAACAAATTTCATTTTGACTCTTCAAAGATTTCTATAAAGAAAAACATTTTGTCCTTTACTTTAGGTGAACAAAAAGCAGCGGGAAAATAAGTTTTTTTCTGGACAGTTGATCTTTATTTATGTTCGGGAAAAATCGTTTTCCTAAATTTTTCTCTAAGGAAAATTTGAGCCCATTTGAGACGCTCGGTAACTTGGTAGGCAATATATTATGAATAAAATGCCTTTTTTATTTTTTTATTCTTGTGAAATATCTTATTTATGTTTCTTTTTTATGTTAAATAAAAAAGTTGGTGAAAGAGAAATAATAATTTGTTATATAGAAAAATAAATTTCATACAAAATATATAATAGAAAATTTAATAACATCATACACAAAATGTATATTTTATAAATATGGTTCAAATATGGAAAGTTACCTTCGAGGAAGGTACAGCCAAAAGGGAAAAAAGAATGAGATTTTGCTCAAATAATCTCATATAGTGGGTAAAAAACGATTATAATTTGAAGATAAACGTCTAAAAGCAGTTAGATGCGGGCACATTCTATTGGTATAATAATTTATTCTAGCTAATAATAGCCTGTTATATATACTCATGTAAAGTTTCATGATATTCCTCTAGTGTATGTTCTTTCTCTCTCTTTCTATACATATATATATATATTTAAATAAAAAGGCATATATCGGATCAAAATATCATTTATTTTACCAATATTTCAGTTGGCTGAACGCCAACCTTTATCAAGGTATTATAACATTTTATAGTGTACTTATAAATGACTGCGGCGTATAATTATAAAGCTATACAACCAGTTTAACCGCATAAGTTTCTTTTTATTTATGAAAAATCATTTTTAATTTCAAAGAGAAATAATTTAATATTTCTAACTTTTGGATGACGTATGAAAAGGTTGAATATATGAAGAGTGATGGTCAATATATGAATGGATGACGTATGGAGGGTGAAAAACATGAAGAGTAATGGCGAACGGAAAAAGCCTACAACAATATTTTACGACAATCAAAGCTGCATAAGACTTGTTCACAACCCAGAATACCACAAAAGAACTAAACATATTGATATTTCGTATCACTTTATCAGAGATCATTTTCAAAAACATGCAATTGACCTTCTTTATGTCTGCTCCAATGATCAAGCTGCAGACATATTTACGAAAGCTGATTTTTCATAAATAAAAAGAAATTTATACGGTTAAACTGGTTGTATAGCTTTATTTTATAGTGTGTTAACAACAAACTCAGCGCCAGATAACGTCAATAGAATCAAATTTAAAAAATATTTTTGCTTATATATATATATATATTACAATAGGGAGAAAAAAAATTGATATATAAATTTATATTATGGACAAAATAAATTTTGTAAAATAAGGGTGTAAATATATATATATTTATATAGATGGAAAATATTCCGAGAGGAAATTGATCCATTGAAGCATAGGGGCCCTCTCCGGTTAAAATAAACGTCAAAACCTGACGCCATCTATTGTCACCGACCCGAGGCCGCTAGTTTCCGGCGACGGTCAATAGATGGCGTCAGGTTTTGACGTTTATTTTGACGGGAGAGGCGCCCTATGCTTCTATATATATGTATATATTCTTATTCAATTTTAATCATTCATATTTATTCATTTTATTTATATTTCATCCTGCAGGAGACACAAGCACCGGTTTTGTCCCCCCAAGAGAACAACAGTCTTTGATTTCCAGACTTAAGTCTGGTCATCTACGGACAATGACTTTCCAGAATGGGTTCAAGGTTTTCCCACTATGTACTAAGTGCAATTCTCAGCCTGCAACCTCAAGACATATTATATACTGTATTGACTCATCTATCGATGAGCTCTACTCTTCCCCAGCAGACACTATCAAAAGTCTCAAGCTTTACAAGCTTGATACCTTAATATGATTTGAGTGGAGATAAGAAAGAAGAAGAAGAAGATATTTCATCCTATATAATCTTATTTGAATGATATGATAAAAGTAGTTTAAATCTCAATCTTTCTTCAACAAAATCTCTGGAGATCTGGTTGACATGAAGGATGTCTCCCAACTTTCTCTGTAAAATGGTAAAATGATAGATTATTTTCTTTTGAGCAGCTAGTAGAATCTTACTGCGCAAATGATATCATAAAGTTATCTGTCTTAAAGATAATTGATTCATGAAGTATATACTCACAAAGATAAGACAATTTCAAGGCCTCGTGGAAGATTTTCGATTTGCATAAGTTGAAGTCGTATGTTATAGGGATAACCTCTTATAACGTCCACCGTTTGACCATCTGAACAAAGAAAAATTTCTTATATTCAATTAGGAAATTCTGGTCATTTTATTTCTTGAATATTTTCTATATTATTGTTCTTTTTAAGATACCGTATCCACTTATAAAACGTTCTTCTTCTTCTACCTCGAATGCCATTATGTAATTTAGGTGGATAGGAGATAGGTGACAATGTCGGCTGATACACAATCACGTGACACAACCTAATTACGTCTGCTTCGATTAAGATTCCTCGAGCAGAAATGAGCAGGCGATATCCGGCCCTGTGACGTCACAGGTCAGGAAACATTCTGATTGGAGGGATTACATGATCGCCGTGTTTGAGGACTTTCTCCCATTTCTTGATTCCACTGATTGTTTTCTGACGAGAAATGTATATTTATATATATCGTTTGGAAAAAAATAATTTTACTAATAGCTATTCGTAAAAGTGAAATCCTCTACAATACATATATAAATGGTTCGTAGATGGCTTTTCTTGATTTATCAAGAAAATGGATTGGCCAAATACCAGGGAACAGGCTAAATCAATGAATAGTTGATTTCTGTTCCACTAGATGGCGCTCTGTCATCTAAAAAGCACATGTGTACTGGCCAAAGCACTGGTCAGGATATGCTTTCTTTATTTTTATGATCAACACCTGACCTATATATTTTTTTCTATTATTTTTTCACATAAATATAAATAAAAAACATGGTTTCCGAAAGTGAACTTCTTGTTTTATTTTATATTCATCCCAAGCTTTCGGGTATCACAAACCCTTCTGCAAGAATATATGTGATGAAATAAAATAAAAATACTGTATAAATACTAACTAGTTATTATATATATTTTTTTAAATAAAAACAAGTACATAATATAAAGTATTAAATATTATTTAAATATATTAAGAATAATTTTATCATATTATCTTGTTGAAGTGTTTGTGATATACTCAAAAATTTAGATGAATTCCTATATATATAAAAGTCAGTGTATGTATATATATGGTAATTTAAAACAACAACCTCATATTGTGTAGATAACTTATAACAAGATTGCCATGTTGTATATAGAAACACATCTATAAATAATTATGCGCATGATTAATCTGTGTCATTGCATCACCTATGTAATGTAATTTGTACAAAGTGGATAAATAAATAAAATCTGTAATAGATTTAAGAGTTGAGCTAAAGCAGAGATCGAGCATAGTATTGCCAAAACAACAAAGGCTAAAGAGGAAGTCATAAATCAGGTAGATTCACAATTCCCACGACAGGCCACCCACACTGTCACATGTGGTGGAATGCAGAGACCCCTCTCACACCTGGACAGGTAAAGGCGCCGTTTCTCAAACGCCCCTGTCACATAAGGTCCCCCCCCCCCCCGTCTTTTAAACTATAAATACATCACTTTTACAGGGACTTGACAGCTCAGTTCAGTTCAGTTGAGTTGAGTTCACCCTTAGTGCAAGCCGCGTCGGTCGTATGTTATGTCGATCTCATCCAACATGTAGTTAGGAAGAATTCGTCTATCTCCATCTTTCGCTTCTAGCTCAGCTTTTATCTGTTAACGGAACTTTCTTAGTGTAACTGTGTCTTCGTTTTTTGTGTGGATATCCCCAGCTTTCCACTCTGCCTCGACCACGACTGCCTGTATTTTGTGAGAACTTTTAAAGGTCTTCCAAGGTGCAGAGAGGTACTGGAAAACTCTACATCCTGACTGTTCCTCTTGGTCAACACAGTACAACAAGAGCTACCAGGACTTCAACTCTTATTTCAGTAGTCGACAGGATCTCTACAAAAGCTACTGGAATTCTCATCTCTTATTACATGAGTCGACAGGATCTCATCACAGATAAGTCGACAGCAACTCATCATCACATTAGAGTCGACAGGATGACCAAAACGAAGGATGACACAACGAAGAGGTAAGAAGACTGTTCAGATAGGAAGCGAGAAAGAGCGAAGATGGAGGAACAAGCCCGACCATTCCAACGAAACGTCCAAGCAATCTCTCCCCAAGATATTTACGGAAGAAACGCCGCCCCAACGGACTTCCGCATACCCGCTAACCGATCGCCAACGTCGGGAGCAAGCTGACCACCCCAACGACACAGCCGAAAATCTCACACGACATGGAAACCGAGCAGCGATGTGGCCCAAACCCTGTGACAAGTTCCACACCTTCGACTTGACATCGTCGAGACAATGCTCAAGGCAACAAGCCATAATCAACTTCACAGAAGCTACAAGCGTCTACAAGCTCTACATGGAGCGTCTTCAACGTCAGCAGGAATACAAGCCAAGACCAAGTTTCCTGACTGAACTTTCACACAACTGTAAGTTTTTAAAAAAACCTACCTTAACTTTATCCTTAAGTTCAAAACTTGATTCCCTATAATTTTTGTACTTATATTTTAACTTTAAGCATTTTAAAATCAATTTTTACCTTGTTATATCATTTTTTATTCAATTTTTAAAACGTTCACACTCTCATTTTTATCAAATTTACTTTAATTTTTAATCAGATTATAAATTTCAAGTTATTACTCTCAATTTTACTCATAAAAAAAAAAAAAATTTCGCCCATCACGCATTTTTACCAATTTACTAATTTTACATGCCTATCCAAAATTTATCTCTATAACGGCATTATCCAAATCTAAAACTTAAAAAAAAAATCGTTATTTTTATATTTTTAAAAAATCTCTCATTCATCATAATTCTCAACTTATTTTTGTTTTACTTATTAGTTATCTTTATACCAAAAGACCAATATCTTTATCAATTCTTAAAATTTGGCAATGTTCACCATTTCAAGTAAGCGCCCAATTCAAATTATTTGTAACTCTCACGACATTGCTTTTTTACAAGGAACATCTTTACGCTACCATAATCAACGATCAAAAATATCAATTTTTAAATATAAATTAACGTAGGTGAAACACATTTTTTTTTAATTGCAAAAATCGGAAGATACAATATCTTCAAAAACACCACTAGGGAAAACAACTATCTTTCCCAAAACAAGTTGAAAATAAAGATTCCCTCCACTTCATCGCCAGTAGCTAAATTAGGTCACAACCTACCAAACTTATTAACAACATTTTATTCTAACTTAGATACACTCCCTCGTCTCTACTTTTTACATGCATAATTAAGCATCAATAAATCTCTCTCAACAAATGTTACAACACTCACACATCACTTTATCCAATTGGCAACAATTATTAGTGCGCGACTCAACACACAAATCCAATTTCGAGCTCCACTTAGCTCTATATCGTCGCCACAATAAAATAATTTCACATTAAGCGTGCCACATCCACTAACAGTCAAATATTCTCTCGATGTGTTTCATACAACAACCACCCATGACTTTATTAAATTTGCTATTCATGGTGAAACAGGTTAGATTTGTACCAAACTAAGACTTCACGTGACACCTTTTCATTCACATTTCTCACTTCGTGTCATAGCGCTACACCACAAAACCTTTTCACTTTTCAGGCCAAAGACGCCTTCATGCCTATGACTTCTCACCTCAAAGCGTGTACACGTCGAAAGTCATATCTTTCACTCACTTCTAGCCTGAAATCATCGTATAACAATTTTACTAAGTCTAAACTGATTTCGAGACACAACACTTACGAACATCGAGAAAACTATATTTTCAAATAGGCAAGAAAATTGCCAAACTTCAACAAAAGAAGAGAGAGAAAGTCAGTTTCAAGCAAGACAGAAAATAAACACCCCGCACGTGTGACCACCCCACAAATAGAATTTCCGTGAAAAAAAGGAAGTGGACGCTCTTTATGACGTCACTCCCCTGGTCACTGTTATCTTTTGAGAATATCTTCTCTCCCCCCTCAAGCAGTCATCTTGACCGCTAGCTTCATGACGCCATTTTGAACACATGTGTCACACTACTCATTTAGATTTCCTCGAGAATCTCACAAATCTCACCAACGAGATATCACAACACAACATACTTTAAACATTTTACATGTTAATTGATAACACCAATTAAAACAATTTGGTTAAGTCTTATATAGACTTTTTAACGCGAAAGAGAAATCATTCTCTACATACCAGCATTGAGGACAAACGAAAAGATCATTTCACATATTCCCAGTTTCAGAGTCATAGAAACACCGATGTTACCAATGGGATATGATCTACACACAACAATTGTAACTTTTCTTCAAAAGAGACAATAGTGTTCAATTTCCCACTACTTAACATTTATCTAATCATTATAATAATCTTTAATTATATTGTTATTTGTATAAAATCTTGAATAATTATTCTTATTTCTACCTTTCAATTATATAAACAAATTTTTAATCCAACGTTGAACAAAAAAAAAAAAAACCTTTAATCAAATTTACTTTTATTTTTCATGATATTATTTTAGTATTGTAAAACATCTAATTGTTTCAAAAATTATTTTTATTTTATTATTTATTATATATTTTATATATTACAGGTTTAATTTTGTCCACTTACACTTTTTGTACCCGCAATCATATTTCTATATTTCTATTCACTATATTTTATTTGTTTAAATACCTTTATTATCTGACAAAGTTTATCATCCACTATCGGGCATCTACAACAATCGTTTTCAACAATCATATTCTTTAACCAATTCCCTATATTTTTCATCACTATCTTTTCAGTCATTGCGTCACATCAATGTAGAAAAACGACAGCACTGCTTGACAATTTATTTTTTGATTTCGTAATTCAACAAACGCCTTGAACACAGTTCCCCAGACTTACAAATCCAAACTTCTGGTCTGAACAAGCTTCAAGAGTTTATTTCATTTCATCCGCAGAGCAAATCACCAACGCATACACAAAGCGTTCACTTTTTTCAACTTTCAAATTTTTTTTTTCAGCACTAGCGGACCACATTCAACCTTTGATTTCGAGTCAAGTCAGATCACCTACTGTCGCTACAATTCTACTTATCACTTTTCACTCCTTTCTCAATCATATTAATAAGCAACTTTTCTTCAACAACTTTTAACCCAATAATCCTAAAATTGTGACAAAACACTGTAACCCTTATATAGGATCGCAAGTGAAACATTGCCAATGAAGACAGCTCAAGTCTATATCCTCGCTTTGCACCTGGATCTGAGTATTTGGTTTACATGGGCACTTCTAACAATTACATATTCTTCAACAACTTTTCAACCCAATAACACTACAATTGTGACAAAGCACTGTTATCCTATACAGGATCACAGGTGAAACATTGCCTAGGAAGACGCTCAAGTCCATATCCTCGCTTTGCACCTGGACCTAAGTATTTGATTGCATGTGTAAATCTCACAATTGCTTATTCTTTAACTACTAACCCTGTCCAACGCCCACCAATATTCTCTTAGAATGTGAATTTTTATGTCATCATTTTATTTTAATCATCTTTTTTGTTAATCAAACAAAATGTCATTTTTATTTCACTTTTATATATCCAACAAATATCATCTTGTTATAGCCTTTTTAACCCTCACAGTTTAAATTAATTAAAAGAAATTTTAATTACTTACCTGTGTTAGAGAGGCTTTACCCGCCTAAACCCGGATAAACCCTTTCACTCCCAGGGCTCATCTATGGTAATTTAAAACAACAACCTCATATTGTGTAGATAACTTATAACAAGATTGCCATGTTGTATATAGAAACACATCTATAAATAATTATGCGCATAATTAATCTGTGTCATTGCATCACCTATGTAATGTAATTTGTACAAAGTGGATAAATAAATAAAATCTGTAATAGATTTAAGAGTTGAGCTAAAGCAGAGATCGAGCATAGTATTGCCAAAACAACAAAGGCTAAAGAGGAAGTCATAAATCAGGTAGATTCACAATTCCCACGACAGGCCACCCACACTGTCACATGTGGTGGAATGCAGAGACCCCTCTCACACCTGGACAGGTAAAGGCGCCGTTTCTCAAACGCCCCTGTCACATAAGGTCCCCCCCGTCTTTTAAACTATAAATACATCACTTTTACAGGGACTTGACAGCTCAGTTCAGTTCAGTTGAGTTGAGTTCACCCTTAGTGCAAGCCGCGTCGGTCGTATGTTATGTCGATCTCATCCAACATGTAGTTAGGAAGAATTCGTCTATCTCCATCTTTCGCTTCTAGCTCAGCTTTTATCTGTTAACGGAACTTTCTTAGTGTAACTGTGTCTTCGTTTTTTGTGTGGATATCCCCAGCTTTCCACTCTGCCTCGACCACGACTGCCTGTATTTTGTGAGAACTTTTAAAGGTCTTCCAAGGTGCAAAGAGGTACTGGAAAACTCTACATCCTGACTGTTCCTCTTGGTCAACACAGTACAACAAGAGCTACCAGGACTTCAACTCTTATTTCAGTAGTCGACAGGATCTCTACAAAAGCTACTGGAATTCTCATCTCTTATTACATGAGTCGACAGGATCTCATCACAGATAAGTCGACAGCAACTCATCATCACATATATGTATGTATATATGTATGTATGTATGTTTGTCGGCTATACACGTCCACAATACGTTACTAGTATGGCTGAAATTTTAACAGTATATAGAGTTGAATCTGGAAAAACTTATAGGCCAATATTTGGCTTCTATCTCGAATATCCTTGGAATTATTAACAAATTAGTAATAAATATTCCCTATTTCAGTCGCAACTAGCGTCTCACTGCGATAACTTCATGGCGTTCAGCCAACTGAAATATTGGAAAATAAATTATTTTTGATTCAATATATGTCTTTTTGATATAATAACAATATATAAAATGTCACATATATTAAAACTCTTTTATTAAATTTGGCATTAAAATAAGTCGTTCAAAAACAACCATATGAATATATATAAAATAGATATAAAATGATGTATGCAAATTAAAAACTAAGTCAGTCGACGTTGAATGATGCAACATTCACCCCCTTACAGAAGGTAGTTAACCTGGACTGAGAATATTTGAATAGAGGGTTCCTTGTTCGATCCATCCAGGTTGGAATCAGTTATATAAATCCTCAAAACATTTCATTCGTTGACAGTATTCTTGAACGCAGCCTCCACGTCACTTTCCTCACGAGAGATAAATTCTCTTTTCCCAACACCTAAACCTTGCCAGTACTTACTCTGGACTCCTGTGTATGTCCTTACCTCTCTGTAACTTGACTGTAACTCTAAAATGCCATATATATATGTTGTAATATATTTCAATATATACTTGATACTCAAATGTAATTAAGTTATAGTATAACAACCAAAATTGTAGACACAATTCAACTCCCCAGTTTGGCCATCATGTAACATAAAACGAAATAATAAAGTTTGAGAGACAGCCGGCGTCCAGACAGGAGAAAGTCGGACCGAAAAACATAGTCGGATTATAGACAGCTCCCCTCTTGCTCTGAAATAGATCAGACCCTCCTCGATCGGCGCTGGTTACCCGCTCATTCCCTCTCTGAGGGGATATCCAACATGCCTCGTCCTTTTGTGCAATTCATTCATGCCTGAAACCACTCTGACCCTTGTGGCTATCACGACTACATCTAGCCTGCCTACAACAAAAATCAGGAGACAACCAAACATACCACACTACAGTCATCCGACAGGATTAACACATTATCACGACAGTTCATCAGGCAGGATCACAACATAGGAGTATTATTTTATTTAAAAATATATTTCATAGATTCAAATACTCTGTTAAATCGACCGCCAGAGGTCACGCTTCCCCTATAAAAACTCATTGTTGTTGTTTCCCGATGGCCGGCTCAAACTTTTGTAATTATGTAAATAACTTTTGTTTTCCTTGTTCTACTCGCCTTAAGACAGGCAGTACTTTTATCAAATTATGTTTTTTTATATCCCATAAGCTCAACTAAAGCAATTTCTGATCAAAACTATTTTTATTATTATATTTTCAAGATTTTAACCACGACTGCATTACCATAGCATAATTCTCAAGATAATCAAAATCAACAGAAATCTCTTTTTTTTTATAACATATACTAGTATATATATCCTGTGAAAACAGCGATAGAGGGTACCTTTCTTTTTATAATTATTATAAATAATAAACAAAATGGCTTCCGAGGGTGAGTTTCTTACATTATTGTATATTCATTTCAAGCCTTCTGGTATCTCAAACCCTTCTACAGGAGCATTTGATCATTAATAGCCATGGGAAAAACATCTATATATCGGCAATGGAGAATTGTCCTAGCCATTTTGTCATCTAAAACCACTTTGGCATATTTTGAAAATTTCACTATTTCCATGTGGAACTCATGAAAACAAAAACTTACTGAACTGATGAAGACCATTAGCCCGAAACCATTGTCTCTAGGTCGGGCTTCTAAGTTTGCCAGAGCAGGTATTGTTGACTTTGTTACCAACCCGCGTCCGCTAGTTTAAGGAGACGGTCAATAGATGGCGCATAGTTATAACATCTATCTTTACGGAAAAAGTAACAATGTGCCAAATGGGGCACATCTCCCTTTAAAATATAAATTGTTTTATTGCCAAACTTTGTGTTGGCCATTTTTTATTACCACCTTAATGTTTTTTACTGTTTGGTACAAAGATTTATATTAGGAAAAAGGCATCTCCTTATCGTGAAAGTGAAAGTTGGTGATGGCTTGCGTCATCTGTCGGATAAATATAAACTATTCGGTGATTTTTAATCATTCCAGAATTGGCCAAATACTCACTCTTGAGAAATCAAGTGAAGCTAACCATATATGTACACGTTGCGGGCTGTTCGCCCTCGTCGATTTTTCCTAATTTATCCATCTTATCCCAATACAATTTAACATTTGTACTATTTTTTCAAAGATTTATATTGTAGCATGGGCCGACTTCATGGAACAGTAAGCTCGTGCCAGCGCCGGGTTGTTCCAGGCAAACCCTCGCGCGAACGCACGCGCCGCGCTAGTGATTCTTGTCCGTGCTCGCGCTAGTGCTTCTTTTCTTTGCTCTCTTATAAACAATCTGTATAAACTTTATGCGACTTCTGTACGCTCCAGGAACCTGGGTTACTTAAATAAATAATAATATAAACTTTATATATATTTCTCTCGCTTATTAAATTGTTCTTAATTGCCATACGACTTGATAATTATTTCATCACTACAATATAAAGATAAAAATTTGTTTAGTAAAGGTTCAAATATTGCTACCGAACCGTATCACCTTGTTTACTTGTTTATTAAATTGTTAACTTCTGATTTCCACTTATCTCTACCTTCACACAGTTTCTTCATTAATTCTCAAAATTACAATATAAAACGTCCACTTTATTTATTTATTATAAAATCAGACACGATATCTCCACAGGAGATGCTTACGTCAAGAAACAACACTAAACTTAGATACTATATTACATAAACAATTGAATAATTACAAGGTTTGAGTAGAGTTTAAAGAAGAAAAATAAAGGAAAGGGCATTAAAATCATGCTTGAATTTACAACCAACTAATGAAATAAACACAAATAAATATACCTAGTTTGACAATTACGTTTTTCTTTAACCAAGAGAGAAAATCATAGATATATTTACAGAATTTACTAAATTTAAAATATGAGTCCTTACTATTTATAAACATAAGAAGATCCTTGTACTCAATGTTTTCCCGATTTCTGTAGTTCTGGGAGATTAGACATTCAATAAGCAAGTGACTGGAATCCTGCCTTCTCTCACCAAACCCTGGATCGTCTATTGCTCCTATTCGAAATATAAAATCTCTGAAGTTTCCATGATCTCCTCATAATATTCAATATTCAATAATTGATATTCAATTATTCAGGATTAATATATGTCCAAAGTATTATTAAATTCCCCTAAAAATATATAAGAAACTTGTTATGAAGTATTTTCAAATATTAAAAAAAAAAACAATCTCCCAAGTTTTAAAAAGTAATTGATAATGAGACGGGGTTTCTTTCTAATCCTTGAATTTTGAATTTTAACAACAACTAGCTTTGTGTGGTTTTTGGAATCTTTGAATAAAGTAAAAATGTAAAATAGCAAATCCTTTGACATGTTTTCAAAGGGGGAACTTAAATTTTATGATAAAATATTTGTGTATGTCCCTAATGATATTGTCGCGGAGATAAAATAAAGCAAGGGCAAATTTGGGGATAAATAATTTATTATAAAGGTGGGTAGTTTACCTTTTAGTTCTCCAATAAAATTATATACAAGAGGTATTTATAGGGAGAGAGATAACAGCTTATCCCAAGGTAAAAATAATAATAAAGAGAGTCGTCAGCTAACGAGGCGTTCCGTTTTCCTTATTTGCAGATCAGATTCCGAGAACCCCTCACACCTGTGGTTCCCCCCGGTGTCCAGAGATGATTGGCAGGTGTCCCATCTGGATGGAGCTTCTTGACAATATATTTAAGGAATATGAGTTAAGAATGGAAACCTTTTCAGCTTTTTTTTTATCAATTGAATTTATTTTTTTCATATTGTTCTTACTTCAAAGATTATTGCGAGTGTCTTAGTGGTTTCTACAGTTTACCAGACACTGGTATACTGACTAGAATGGTTTATATACTCGTGGAAAAAACGTATGTGAACATTCAAAAAGTACTGATGGAATATCATCAGACTAGGAAGTATATATGGGCTTTAACATAAACCAAATACATTTTAAATAAAAATATGTATTATACTCATTGACCAAACTTTAGGAAGTTTTATATTTTGATGTACCCGGTTGTCTATATATATATATATATTTTTTTTTTATAAGACAGAGCCATTTTTTTCTAAACTTGGTTATCTCGTGTATTTCCAATAAAGGTCACTGTGTATCAAATATCTAGATGGCGCAAGCCATCATCAACTTTCAGTTGCACGATAAGGAGATGCTTTTTCATAGTTTATTTAGCGTTCTGAAAACAAATCTATTTGTAGGTTGTATTTAGGAATCATATATTGATGATAGGCTTTGTCTTTATTAGGATCTGAGGTTTGATATCTTCATTCTATAGCATGTATAAAGATATCAAACCTCAGATCCTAATAAACACAAAGCCTTTTATCTATATATGATTCCTAAATACAACTTATAAATAGATTTGCTTTCAGAACGCTAAATAAACTATGAATAAGGCATCTCCTTATCGTGCAACTGAAAGTTGCTGATTGCTTGCGCCATCTATCGGAATAAACATCAACTATTCTCGTTGATTTTTAATTATTACAAAATTGGCCAAATACCCATTATTAATTAATCAAGAAACGCGTCTGTGGTTAGCTTTTCTTGATTAATCAAGAATGGGTATATGGCCAATTCTGGAATAATTAAAAATCAACGAGAATAGTTGATGTTTATTCCGATAGATGGCGCAAGCCATCAGCAACTTTCAGTTGCACGATAAGGAGATGCCTTTTTCTTAATTTATGCACCTTATCCCAGTACAAAATTACATTTGTACTATTTTTCCCTAAAAAAAAACTGTCAAAAAATATAATATAGTGCCTCAATGTTCAATGTTACCACAGAGCTATAAAAACATTCCACGCTGATTGACTGATTAGGCTCATACGATAGGAGAGACCCAATCATAGGAAGAATAAAACAGATAAATATGCTTCGATTTAGGGCAATGCTTTAACTTATATAGATAAAGCCTGTATAGCAAAGACAAACATAAGACTGGCACGTAAATTTATTTGATGCTGATATCAACTTGAAACTATAAAATACTAGAGAGGCAACGAAAGAAGATTAAAGTGTGTCAAAATTAATTATATCTGTTCGTAAAATGATTGATATTCAGCTAATTTTTGTCAAAAAAAAAAAAAATCATAGCGCTCTGCCATCTAAAGGGCTCATGTGCTCGTGGTCAGGATATGCCTTTTTTTCTGATTTTAATAGCATCACCTGGCATTTTTTTATTATTTTATTTTTAAATTATCTTTCATATATATGTATATATGCTCTTAGAATTAAGCATATACTATTGGATGTAGGTTTCACATACACAACAATAGATTTAGAGAACTTTTATTATATTACAATATTCCAGAGAGAGAAAATATGCCTGTTTCTTGAAAACCCGGGAATTTTTCTGGGATTTATTTTCGCCTTCTCTAAGTGCGTCTTACTAAAGCCTCTTTCTTTTACGATTCGAAAATATCCTTTCACGTTGTTCTGTTTTACATAGATCTGCCAAATCTTTTAAAATAAAAACTAGAAATATACCCACTTGTGTTAATAATTTTTGTTAACCATTAACCCTGGAATAATTAGTGAAATGGAAAGCTCATTTAGTTGCAAAGCTTTATTTCTGTTTGAATATCTTTGATTTTTTTTATTCCTCGCATGTATGACGGGTTGATGGTGTTATACACTCACGGATGAAACATAAGGAAGTTGAAAGTCTTTGATGTCGTCGGTTATCTTTTTTTTTTCAAGGAGACAGAGGCAATTTTGTTCACACTTGGTTATCTCGTGTGTCATCAATGAAGGTCACTGTAATAGCTTTCAGAGTTATTGTTAGAATTCCGATATACATGTTAAATGGTACAACTTCCTCAAGCTTTGTCTATTAGTGAACATGCATATATAGGCATCGAGTATATGGTTCGTCTGAAAAATATCGTAGCAAAATATATTTTATTTTTTTACAAAAGATTATGAATTTTTATATTTATTCTTTGCTAATCTGTAAACTTTCCTTATTGCCTTTCTGGTATTCTCTAAATGTTGATTTATTCTTGTATTCAATAATTTGCCCTGTAATTCTGCAGAAGTTTGTATTTTCTTATTTTCTACGTAACATTTTGGTTAAGATGCTGAGTAGATTAGGGAAGACAAACTGAAGATCGGCGAGAAGACATTCAGTCCATGAGAGCTGTGATCTACATTTTTCTACGACTGAATCCAGAATTCCATCACCATGTCAAAGCTAAGACAACCTTCAAAGAAGATGGCCCTATAGACGATATGATGACAAAGCCATTCTTCACGACATAATAAGAAGGATGCAAAGCTACTAGAGACAAACGTCCAAGACTCCGAGGAAATCCTTGACAGAAACACGTCAGATCTATGTCAGTAGCATCTAGATTGTAAGCTGTGAGTTACAGCTCCAATAGGGAAGGAACTATGTAGCAAAATGTTTATTATATATTTTATGATAATATATTGTTGCGCTGATGACCTAATGTACTGGGAGAAAACATCAGAGAAGCTACGTTTATTCACAAACTAAAAGTTTGGAGGAAAATAACTTTCTAACTAAAGATGATTGACTTAAATAATCTAAAACAAAAGTATGCAAATTCAACGTTATAAAAATATGTAAAATAATTATAGAAAACAAAATTATGTAAAAATAATTATACATGAAAGTTATTAAAAATATATATGTTGTAAAAAGTGACAATTATATCCATAAGATGTAGACAAAGTTAAAATGTGACATGAAAATAAAAGACTCCAACAATGCACCAACAATTATGATAGAAAATTCTTCCTTATTTGAAATTAGACGAAAAAATCGGATTATAATTAAATAATTATTTATAAATACTCAAAATCGGTCTTCCGTTAATATTAACATATATAAATAGTTTAAAAACTTTCTTTATATATATATATATATACCATTTGTACCATAGTACTTATAAGTCGCACTTCATTGCTCGCCTGTTGAAGGGTTTTTACCCGAAAGCTTGCACCTATGCATCAATAAAAGAAACTCGTCTTCCTTCACCATGTTTTTCGTCTAATCAACAATATTATTTTTTTTATATATTTATATATTTCTACTCTTTAACTCTCTCTTATATAATTTCTTATTAATTCTATATATTTATTCTTATATTTAACCTTATATAATCTTTTATAAACGATATAATAAAGAAGTATTAATCTAAAAAATCTTTCTTTTTCTCTGTAAACTTCTTATATTGTCTCTCTAGTATTTTATAAATGTTTATTTACGCTTGCCTCAAATAAATTTTTGTGTTATCCTGAAGTTTGTATTTCCTAATTTTCTACCTGACAATATTTATAAATATTACGTATTTTTTGACGTTATCATAATATTATGAAAAAGGCCAACAGCTCGAAACACGTCCGTGGTTATCTTTTCTTGATTAATCAAGAATGGGTATTTGGCCAATTCTGAAATAATTAGGATTCAACGAGAATAGTTGATATTTATTCCGATAGATGGCGCAAGCCATCAGCAATTTTAAGTTTCACGATAAGGAGATGCCTTTTTTATAATTTATACACCTTATCCCAGTACAATATGACATTTGTACTATTGTTTTCACATTGTGACCGTAATAATTTATAATTTTATGATATTGTCACGTATAAAATTAGGAAAGACAAATTTCAAGATGACACAGCAATTTATCTAAGTCACAAACATAACTTAGAATTGATAAAAACAAGAGAAGCAATGAGGGAAGTTTACACAGAGTAATAAAATATATAGACATCAGAATTAATAATCTGTTGATAAAATAATAAATACTTTTGATACAACATAATAAAAAAGCGTTCAACCCCTCCACCCCTTCAAACAATTTTTCTTTATTTGAATTAGGGATTTTTTTTTGAACTTAATAAAATATTGTATATTTAAAAGGAAAAATATATTTGATAATTTTCAATATATATTCTATATACAGTTACGAGCGTCATTCCTCATCTCCTAATCTCCTAATCAATCAACCAACTCTGTCACCGTTTGCTTTTTTTTTTGGAATGGCGCCCTCCTATTGGTTGGCTACGGTCACGCCACCTTTGCCCCCCCCACACTCGCCATTTAACTATTGTGTTGGAGCGGGTCACTCCCTTAATAAATGCATATATTAGATAATAACCAAATGGAATCCTCTCTTTCTCTTTCCCAGTAAGAGACGCCTACGGAAGCCAACAGTACATAGACAGATAAAGCACATAGGCTATAGTTATTAACTAACATATGCAATTAATTAAGGCGCCAATTTATAATTGTAACAAATAGTATTTGAATCAAAACATTCAATCGGGTAAAACACGGGCGTTGCCCGGGTCATTCGGCTAGTATATATATATATATAAATCAATGTTTGTATGTTTGTTTGTTTGTATGTCCGGTATACAAATTCGCAGTAGTTCACTAATTCAAACCAAAATTTCCATACATAGGTAAATAAATACGGGTAAGACGATAGGCTATTTTAAAAAATATATAAATCAATTATTAAAATTATATATTCAAATTATTCTACTTGGATATTTTTATTTCAGTACAATTTAGATTAAATTATGCTGATGCAAACAAATAGATAATGCTAATAACAAACAATTATTTAAAAAAAATCGTATCTAAATATATATCACTCGGGTAGATATGCACACGGGTCAATCCCAGGGCGAAGCCCGGGTCACCTGTCTAGTTTTAAATATAAAATATTTGTATGTGTAATATTATAATATACTCTGTTTAATTAATTTATTTTGAATGTTTGGATTTAGCAACACTGTAATTATTGTTGTTGTTATGAATATATTCAAAAGTGTATGTTTAACATTAGAATGATATATAATTAAAATTTGTTTCTTAATTTGGTAAAGCATATTTATATATTTTAATGAGGGGGATAATTACAGTATGAAAAGACAAATAGAAAGTGGAAAGGTTTAAATGCACAACAAGTTACATTAACATCCGTTTGTTTCATTAAATTTTAATTTTGCATATTGGATTAATATGTATAATGTCGTGTCTGAAAATTTATGAATTCTTAATATCTTCAATTATCTTCTTTAGGAATTCCTCTAATTTGCTGAATGATTAAATAATATATACATTCATGGACAAAACTTAAGGAAGTTATACCTTTTAGCATGTATATCGGGATTCAGACAATAGCTCTGAAATATATTTGATACACAGTGACCTTTATTAAAGACACAAGAGATAACTAAGTGTGACAAAATTGACTCTGTCTCCTTCAAAAAAAAATAAAATAAATAAACAGACGACCGGCGACATCAAATATTTTACACTTCCTTAGTTTTGTCCATGAGTGTAGATTGACTTGATGACTAAGCTAAAGAAACTGATAGTAGGGTTTCCTACTAATGAACCTGATATTCTTAATGAATTCCCCATTACAAAGAAAGACGCCGCCCCTATTTTTATTTACTTGATTAGAATAAGCTTTCGGGAAAGCTTTAGTTTAAATTAGCTGAAGAAGAGCCTACCCGAAAGCTTTCTTCAGAATATGAAACGCGAATTGCTACTTTATTGTGAACTGGTAAGCATATAGTGAAAGGTTTACCAAATGGCTAAAATCAAAATGTAGAATTTTTGTTCAATTTAAGAACTAACCATGATATCTGTTGGTCGAAAGCTTACCACCTTACAATAAAATCGCCTTTTTTTTTTACTTTTATTTTTAGATAGAGAAAGCTGAGAGTATAGTAGAACAACCCCACTGTAAAGGATAATGCCTAGATACAAAGCCAAGTATCCTTTAGAGCGATATTTTCTCTTATCGGAGAGTTGCTAAAAAGTAAAAATGGTCATTTTGATGATGAAAACTGTCCATTGTAGAGAAATGTTCTCTAGCCAGAGTGACTGCAATGTGTTTCATTTCACCTATATCATCAAATATCTCTACATACCTTACTGTAATGATTAAAAGTTTTTGAATGAAAGGGCTTGGATCATCAGTGGAGAACATTATAATTGTTGGAATGGTGATTAAAATATTCAGGGAAATAAAGAAAGAATGATCGACCAATCACAAGCCACAACAGCCATGCTGAAAACAACATGTTTTTTACGCATTTCCTTCTTATAGTTATATATAGTCTTTTTTTCTCTAAAAAGGTGTAACGAATGGTCAGTATATTTACATATTTTTATATAAAAATTCGAAAAATAATAACTGTAAAAGTTCACAAAGATATTTACATATGCTATCTTGACTCCTGGTCAGTGCTGTGGCCCTTGCCGATATGGTCCCCTGATGTCCTGCAGTCTTTCTATGGCCTCTCCTGGTGGTTCCTCGATATAATGGTCCCCTGGACTTGATCCATTCTTGTCTGTCAGATCTCCTGTCATCTGCTCTAGGTCGTTCTCCTGGATCTCTTCTATGGTCGTCGTATCCTTGTGCTCCACATATATACACTGTGCACATAATAATATACTCTTGTTTAAGCATTATTTGTATTAGGTAAACATTCATTCATGTAGAACTCACAAGAAGCCAGGTCATCCACTAGTATTCAGTTTACATAAATAGAATAAAATAAATTAATTAATTATATTATGATGCACTAGCGCGCCATCTGTTCTAAAAATTCGAAACTATTTTAGACGCGTAAAATTCTTTTTGAAATTAAACAATTTCTACTGCCCTTACTGCAATGAAAAAATTAATGGGATGGTTTCCTACTGATATATGAACCTGGTATTCTTGATGAATTCTTCATTACAAAGAAAGACGCCACCATCCCTTTAATTTTTCCATT
>CP092882.1:22741245-22903223 GCA_030710605.1 Cordylochernes scorpioides | reverse complement strand
TACTGTAGTTCTATGAAAGATGGATCAAATATGGTCCGTATTTATACATATTGTAGTGAAAAAAATAGTACAAATGTAATATTGTACTGAGATAAGGAGCATAAATTAAGAAAAAGGCATCTCCTTATCGTGCAAATGAAAGTTGCTGATAGCTTGCGCCATCTATCGGAATAAATATCAACCGTGGTTAGCTTTTCTTGATTAATCAAGAATGGGTATTTGGCCAATTCTAGAATAATTAAAAATCAACGAGAATGGTTGATATTTATTCCGATAGATAGTAGCGTAGTTTATTTGTAATTTTGTTAATTCACAAAATTTTGAGTTTTATTATAAAAATTAAAGATACTATGGCCAGTAAATATTTTTATTAGCTCGAAGTTTCAACAAAAAATCGTTTGTCCTCGTCAGGAGCAAATACAATTAAAAAATTTGGCAAGGCGTTAAAATTATTCTAAAGTTGCAAGGGTGTCCTCACACCATATTTAAGTTTTATATTTTATGTTTATTTACAACAACAACAGCTTTATTAGGACATTTCCGTCCCGTAAGGACTCGCCATACATCATTTTCATGGAGAAAAATAAAAAAAGAAACATAAACAAAGGAAAGAAGGAAAAATGAAAAGGAAATCAAAGTTTACAACATAACTATACAAATTAACTATGGAAGGAAATCGTTCTGTAATTTTAGTTCTTAGAGATTACTTTGATCTCTAACGCTTTATAAAAGTTAAACAATTCCATCGCTATATATTTTTTCTCGGACATTATTCTGATTAGATGAACTGGGTTCACGTAGACTTGGATAATGTTCTTTAAGATCTTATTCCGTTCCCCGTTAACAATGGTGCATTCAGAGATGTAGTGGGTAATTTCTTCTATATTTTCAGTTTTTCAGAATTTACAAATTACATCTTCCTTTTTAATTATTTGAATGTGACTTTCTCTTAGTAAAGTCGAGTGATTCTTCTTTGGGTAATGTAACCTTTTATGTATGAAGATAGGTTTCATGTTTATTCACATAGTTTGGTTTTGTTATTGTTTTAGAATAGTAGACTCTTCGTTGGTACCGAAAAATAAAGCTATTTTTCTACTCTCCTCTTCCGACAACTATTTTCTAACAATACAATCTAACTTAAGGAAGTTGTACCTTTCAGCATATATATCGGGATTCAGACAATAACTCTGAAAGATATTACAATGACCTTTATTGAAGACACACGTGATAACCAAGTGTAAACAGCCTCTGTCTCCTTCATAAAAAAAGAGATGGAGCAAATATGGTCCTTATTTGCATATATATACCTTAATTGCATAATTGATATATTACAGATATAAAATTCCTTATTAAAATATACAAGTATCAGAGTCATCAACAATCAATTTTGTCATCGTTTGCTTTTGTGAATGGAATAAATACCCAAATATGGCCATTTCTTATAAGCATCGGTGGTTCAGTGGTAAAATGCTCGCCTGCCACGCGGGCGGCCCGGCCCGATTCCCGGCCGATGCATTTTTTTTTTACAATTTTAAACTCATATTATATATATATAAACCGTGCGAAGCCCGGTACATTCGCTTGTATAATATATATAACGGCTATATATGAATTATTGTCAAAAGACATATGACTTCCAACACAGGTTTTTACTCTTTGTTTATTTTATCATTCACACTCAATAATTGATAAAATATTTCTATGAAAAATAGACACTTGGGCCAGCTACAGGTTTTTATTTTCTCAACGTTTCGACAAAAATATTTTGTCTTCGTCAGGAGAAGTAAATAAAAATAAACATTCGGCAAGGTGTTAAAAATTGTTTAAAAAATGTCTATTTTTCATAGAAATATAAATGCCGGCCAGGCAGCCTCTATCTTTAGAATAAAATATTGACAGGTTTCTATTGACAATCCTGTAAAATGAAGTAGATGACTCGTCTTAGTGACTGTAGTATATATTATATCAGAACTTGCACATTAATCCATTCAGTAAACACATCTACAACAAAATCTAATGTTTAAAGGAGTTAGGCATTGATTTCTATCTAAATATGTATCAATAGAGACTCATAAATTAGAGAATTGTACTCCAATGACCCTCGATTCTTGCAAAAGTTCAACTCCATCAGCGAATGCAAGTAACCAAACAGTGCTCCGGCACATTTTTAAGTGCAAAGTCGAACTTCTTTTCACATGTGTAGACGTGTGATGCACAGTAAAAGCAGTCGTCTACTTCTATCCACCATAATTATCATGACCTGTACCATGTGTGCTAGCGATAAGCATAAAAGAAAAATTGTAAAAAAACCTGACATCAATTATATACCTATTCATAAGGTAATTAGACCAAATCCAAATAAATAAATAGTGTGTGACGTTTCGGTAACAGCATTGTTACCATCTTCAGACAAAATTCAGTACTTTTGTCTGAAGATTTTTATTTATTTTTTTATTTATCAATTGCAGAGTACACGCTATATCCACAATTCGGATATTTGCGCGTGAAATATAAACATTTAAATGAAAGACACAAAAGAAAAGTAGTTAAGAAGATATATACATATTTACATATCAGTATGCAAATTGATTACATTAGTAATCACTTAACTAGCTAAATACATTCTGCAAAATTTGTTGAATCTTTGGTATATGTCCTTAGTGGAGACCAGATGTTGCAAATTTATGGGAAGTTGATTTAGTTCCCTAAGATCAGCGGTCAGCGGGCAGTCAGTTAATAAGTGTCTGGGGTTCTGTTCTTCGCCTCCACACGAGCATCCAGGTGATTCAGCTTTGCCAATTTTAAACAGGTATGAATTGAAGTCGCCATGTCCAGTGAGGAATTGCACATTATAGAAGTTAGGTTTAATAAAATTAGGAATTTTTGGGCCACTGAAGAAACTTTTGAAATTTTCATTGGTCGCTTCGTAATATTCCTGCTGTTTCTGGTTTATAAAGTTAGAAATTATGATTATTTTTTCTGGGACAAATCGGTTGTAATCTATATTTATTTTCAATATATTTGATTCAATGAAGTGAGTGAGCTTTGGAGTTCTAGCAATGATATGCGTACAATTTGACGATGTTGTATTGTATGCTTGTATACCATGTCTGAGAATTTTATACTGTAGCGAGTTTAATTTGTCTTTGGCTTTTTTTGGGATGAATTGGTACCATATCGTAGATCCGTATATTATTGTATTTCTAAATAGTGTTTTGTACAGTACAATTCTCCTTTTGCTGTCAAGACCCCAGGCCTTCTTTGTTAATCCTAATAGATATCCACTTGCTCTGGTTGTTTTCGTGATAGTATCATCAATGTGCGGCATAAAATCAAGTTTATTCTTATTTCTGTGGTTTTTGACGGTTATTCCCAAAATTTTTACCCTATCTACCGGAATAATGGTATTGTTATTCAAAGTTATTGTAATTTTTTTATTATTGAACAAAGGCAAAACCTTCGTTTTCTCCTTGGATATTCTTAATTTGCTGCTTTCACACCAATTTGTTATTTTTCTCATTATGCTTCCTATTGTATTTTCAAGTTCTATTAGGTTTTTATTCCAACATATCACCGTAATATCATCTGCGTATCCGATGATTTCACTATTCGGCTCAGTATACTTGCATAGTAAATCGTTCATGATTATATTCCATATTGTAGGGGAAATAGGTCCTCCCTGCGGGCATCCTTTGCTTAGTGTTTTTTGAACTTCAATTAATGTGTATCTGTATCTTATTTTCCTATTATCAAAATATGACTTGAAAAGTTTAACAATAGATGCATTTACATTATCTTCATCGATTCTTTTTAGCACCATTGGCCACCATGCATTATCAAATGCTCCACTGATGTCGATTGTTATAATGGCCGTAAATTCCTTAGCTTTGTGGTCTAAAGCAGTTTTGACAATGTCAGTTAGCGCTGTTATTGTTGATCGTGATTTTGTAAATCCGTGTTGACGATTACTGAACATCTTATTTTCTTCATAGTGTTTGATTATTTTATTGTTAATAATTTTTTCAAAGATTTTAGAAATGTTTGAGTTCAAACATAAGGGTCTGTAGCTCTTATACTCGCCGTAGTCAGCTTTACCTGGCTTTGGGATAACCAACACTTCTGCTTTCTTCCACTCATTTGGGAAGTAGCTCATATCCAAACACTTCTGAAACAGCTTGGTCAAGAGCGGAGCGATAAGGTGTTTAGTATGCAATATCATATTATTAGATATATGGTCAGTTCCAGGAGATTTCCTTGGGTTTAATTTATCAATTATATCATTTATTTCCTTCATTGTGACTACTATATTTGCTGTATTCAAAAGCTTTGGTTTATAGTTTCTTATTTCTTTATGTAAATTCGTGTCATCGTTGAGGCTGTCATCAGGAAAGAGACAAGCTAACAAGCCCTCGGTTCTCTGCAACCGCTCATGATATGAATTTGTTTCCAATATTTGTATTTGCTTGTCAGGTGTTCCTTTAAATTTTTTGTATATTCTATATAAATTTCCAAAAGGATTGTTTGAATTATTTTCTTCCAGAAAAGTTCTCCATGAAATTCTTTTTGCTTTCTTAATTTCACGTATATATTTATTTCGTGTATTTTTGAACAATTCAGCAATATAACGTGGAGGATTAGGATTTCGGTAATATAAGTTTCTTATATAGTGAAAGTTATTTTTCATAATTTCCAGTTCTGCATTCCACCAGTTGTTCGCTCTACCTCTCATAGAGTTGTTTTCCCTAATTCTTAATGTTGAGTAGGCAGATTCAATTAAGATATTTGTAATTTCTCTTATTGTTTGATCTATCATCTCTGGTGTAGAAGCATTTTCTATATAGTTTTTAATCTTTTTAATCTTCTCATGGTCAGTTCCATCCACGCTCTGAGTGTATTGACTCCAGTCAACTCCCCGCTCATTGAATTTCCAATTTGAATAAGAAGTGATTGTGGAGAATTGATCATCTATACAGACATCAAATGTTATTGCCTTGTGGTCAGATATTTGAGAGATTTGTTTAGAGTTTCGGTAACAACGCTGTTACCGAAACGTCACACACTATTTATTTATTTGGATTTGGTCTTATTACCTTGTAAAATACCCATTCCAAGAGTCTACCAACAGCATCACTATAAAAGTAAGTTCCAAAAATGCAATATAACAGCGGTATGGTATATTAAACTGGCGAAACCGCTGGGAGGGTTCACCACTGATGAGCCAGGCCCTCCCTTTAATTTTTCCATTGCTGTAAGGGCAGTAGAAATTGTTTAATATTTTAAAAAGAATCTTACCCTTTAAAATAGTTTCGAATTTTGATAACAGATGGCGCGCTAGTGCATCTTATTACCTCGTGTTTATAATCTATAATCCAAATTGTACCTTATCCTTATATACATATTCATACAATTATTCTATTTATATTACGAAGGTAGTGAGGGCACGGAGTTACTCCAGTTGAGATATGCACCAACATGTATTGTGTGATCAACAAAGAGATACACAACACCCAGCCAAATTCTATCTACAACAATGAATATAAAGGACTACATTAAACAGCAATGGGCCTAATTCGATTGAGTGATACATTTATTTATTCTATCTATGATTAATTATTCACTGACATTGCCTCCTTCTTAGTTGAATAGTGTATCGCTGTAACTTGAACAAGTCTATCTGGTCCTTCGGAATATGGATTTATTTATGTATTCTGTGATAACTTATGATTAAATTGGCGAAACCGCTGGGAGGGTTCACCACTGATGAGCCAATCCCGCCTACTATTTTTTAATCGCAGTGAGAACAGTATAAAAAATATTGCGTTTTTGATTTAAAAGAAACATTCGTTCCCCAAAGCTTTCATTTATTATATATAGATGGCAGGTTATCGCCTTATAATTAATTATGCCTAACTAGCTATGTACTTATTGTTTGTGGAAGAGCATTGCTCGATGCAAATATTTATATGTAATTCTACTGTCCTAAAAGCTTATGTACATAGTTTGCTTGAATGCCATTTCTAATATTCCACCCTTCACAGTGTAGCATATATAATCAGAATGATCTAATACAATATTAGAGCTCTAAAGAAGCGGTCTGGTAGATTAAAAAAAAAATTGGCGAAACCGCTGAGAGGGTTCACCACTGATAAGCCAAGCTCTCCCAATATTTTTCATCGCAGTAAGGACAGTAGAAGTTTGTTTTATATAAAAAATAAACATTGTTTCAATGAATCCATTTCTAATATATATTACCAATTATTTTAAGGCCGTTGACTTATTTCGGGACAAGTGGCGTCGTGTGATTTATAGTAACCTACGGTATCACTACTATAAATATATAAAACAAAATTATACCAACAAGCATCGGTGGTTCAGTGGTAGAATGCTCGCCTGCCACGCGGGCGGCCCGGGTTCGATTCCCGGCCGATGCATCTTTTTTTTTTTTCGCTTTTATTTTAATATTAGTAATATTTGAAATCTATATACCGGGAAATAAGGGTAATATCGACGTTATTATCTTATAATAAATCTGTGAATAATTATTTACTGACATTGCTTCCTTCTTAGTTGAACAATTATGAAAAAGGCATCTTCTTATCGTGCAACTAAAAGTTGCTGATGGCTTGCGCCGTCTATCGGAATAAATATAAACTATTATCGTTGATTTTTAATTATTCCAGAATTGATCAAATACCCATTCTTGATTAATCAAGAAAAGCTAACCATGGACGCGTTTCGGGCTGTTGGCCCTCATCAGCGTGGTGCAAGCTGTACCTCAACGACCAAAAAAAAAAAACTGGCCATTAAAGGCATCCAGAAAAATCATGAAACTGGCAGTTAAGGCCCAGAATTGCGTGAGACCGCTTACCCCTTGAACAATGTCTCGCTGTTACTTGAACAGGTCTATCTGATCCCATTCCTATTATGGAACGTTTACATTCTTGGCGAGGTCTCCTCAATGACGTCTGCGTACTCATGGATCCATAGATTCGACATCATAGGTTACGTCGTATAGTTTCTACGTCAACTTGTACGATCTAAAATACCTTTGCACGAATTTTTATCTGAGAGTCCAATTTTTAGTATTGGTGTGATCCCCATACAAAAGACGTTGTAGTATGCTGCTCCGTGTTTTGAATATTACCTATCTAATTTTCTATTAATATCTGTCGCTTTATCTAAAGGTTTGATAATATTTTATTAAAATGTTCATAGTTTTTTCCTTCCATCTCGGCAAGGCTTGAATCTTCTATCTTGCCTACAATACATTCAGCTTTGTAGAAAGTTTACAATTAAAATATTAACAAATTCTCTCACTATAGAATAACTGATCTCTGGGTTGAGGATAACATACATATTACGATTTATAATTAAATTTCAATAAAGAATCAATAATTGGTTTCTCTTTTGTTATATATATGTCAGAATTAGCACATTTACAATATTTTGAGAAAAGTTGTTCTTGGAGAGTCACTATTCATTTCCAATCTTTAGATTATTTGAATATTTATTCTTATTAATTTATAATCATATTTTGGATTGAAAATTAAATAAATATGTTTAATTTTTACAAAATTCTATATTTCTCTAGGCTGTACGCTTATCTTCGTCAGTGTAAAGCTAAGATAAATATTGGATATTGTAAATATTAAAATTAGATAATAAAAGGCATATATTGGATTTAATAAAATATTTATTTTGCCAATATTTCGGGTGGCTGAACGCCAACCTTTATCGAGGCATTACATTTTTGTATACACAAACTCAGCGCCGCATAGTGTTATAATATCACAGTTGAAATCAATTAAAATACAGAGTAGGTGGGAGAAATTTGTGCATGAAAATTTTTTATAAAAAATCTAATCAAATATGTAAAATATCTTAAAATATTAAAGGAAAAAATGAGTTCTATCTTATATTTAAAAAATTTGTAATAAGTACATAAAAATAATTCATTAATAACTCATTAAGAGATAAATGTAAAAATATATGTATCTATTAAAACATTTGAAAATAAATTTAAAATGATTTAAAACAAAAAACTGTAAGAACCTTTTTATATAAAAAATAAAAATAATATATAAAATATATATAATATATATGAGAAATAAAATATATTAAAATGTTTTATTTTATTTTCGAACAAAATATGCTTATTAATTAATAATTTCATATGGACTGCTCAATATTTAAGAATGTATTCTTATATATTTGCCTACATTCCCCGGGGTATAGATTTCAAATATTACTAATATCAAAATGAAAGTAAAAAAAAAAAAAAATGCATCGGCCGGGAATCGAACCCGGGCCGCCCGCGTGGCAGGCGAGCATTCTACCACTGAACCACCGATGCTTGTGTGTAAGATTTTGTTTTATATATTTATAGTAGCAACCCATAGGTTATTATAAGTCAGCCTTCACCACTTGTCCCGAAATAGTTCAACGGCCTTAAAATAATTTTAATATCAGATTTAAACTAAATTAAGTACAAGCATCGGTGGTTCAGTGGTAGAATGCTCGCCTGCCACGCGGGCGGCCCGGGTTCGATTCCCGGCCGATGCACTTTTTTTTTTTGTTTTTTTGCTAGCTATACATTTTTGGTATAGATATTAGGGGTAATAACCGCTGTGTGAGGATTCACCACTGATAAACCAAGTCCTCCCAATATTTTTTCATTGTAGTAAGGACATTAGAAGTTTGATTTATTTGTGAAAAGAAACATTCCCGTCTTAATGTCTTCATTCGTTTTATATAGATGGCGTGTCATTACTTTATATAAACTTTATTTTTTAATGACGCCGAGTAGTTGACATGAAAATATTACGAATAGGCCTAATTTTAATTGATAAAGCCCTGTTCAGAAGTTTCTATAACTTACAATTTCTATATACATTCGTCTTTTATTTATAAATAATTGTTCTCTCTCTTCTAACGAAATTTTATTTAAATATATTATTATGGTCAATTCGCGCGCCTTCTGTTATCAAAATTGAAATTATTATAGAATCGTATGATTCTTTTTAAAAATAAACAATTTCTACTGCCCTTACTGCAATGGAAAATTTAATGGGAGGGCCTGGCTCATCAATGGTGAATCCTCCCAATAAACCCTGTTTTTTTTTAACAGAATTTGGATAGGGTTTTAAACCATTTTTCTAATCAAACAATTCAAAACACATTTTAGAGGTAATTTCTCTTTACAATAGAACCTCCATGAACGTACACTCCCACTAGCGAACACCTCTATGAAGGAAAGTTTTCATCACCAAAATTACCATTTTTTATCAAGAAAGATAAAACTGGCGAAACCGCTGGGAGGGTTCACCACTGATGATCCAGACTTTCCCATTAATTTTTCCATTGCAGTAAGGGCAGTAGAAATTGTTTATTTAAAAAAAAAATCATACGCTTCTATAATAGTTTCGAATTTTGAAATATATTATTACCAAATGCGTATAGTTATTCACAAGGCTGTATTTTAACAGTTTTTGGATAGGGTTTCAAACCAGTTTTCTAATTAAACAATTCAAAACACATTTCAGAGGTAATTTCTCTTTACAGTAGAACCTCCATGAGCGTATACTCCCACAAGCGGACACCTCTATAAAAGACAGTTTTGAAAATTCGAAACCATTTTAAACGCGTAAGAAACTTTTTGAAATTAAACAATTTCAAATAATTATAATATAATTTTAAAAATAGTTTCGAATTTCCATAATAGATGGCGCGCTAGTATATCATAAAGGACAGTTTTCATCACCAAAATTACCATATTTATCAATTTTATTCTCTACGGTAAGAAGTCACCACTTTTTAAAGGACACTTTAGGTTTTGCAACTAAGTGTTGTTCTTTAGAAAGAGGTCTAGTGTTTCCAGCCATGGCTGGAAGTGGTACTTATAGGTCTCCGTTGAAGGATATTTTGGCCCGAAAGCTTGATAAATAAAAAATAGTTTAAAAAGACCTGTCCCTGGAATGCTTGTAGATTTACTTAAATTGTAAAGGTAGAAATGAATAGGCATTATAAATCAAAAATAAAATAGGCATATCCTGACTAGGAGCATATGTCCTTTTTAGATTACAAAGCGCCATCTAGTGGAACAGAAATCAACTAAACATTGATTTAACCCGTTCCCTGATATTTGGCCAACCCATTTTCTTGATAAATCAAGAAAAGTCATCCACGAACGCGTTTCGCGCTGTTGGTGCTCGTCAGCGTGGAGTAGGCTGTACCAGTGCGACCAAAAAGATGTTAAGTACCAGAGGCTTCTTGGTCAAAATTTGTATAAAAAATTGTATTGTTTGTTTCTGAACTTTTCCCACTAGAATGTATGTTTATAAGATAATAAAAAGAGACCTTGTGAGCGTGCAACTGAAGGTTGCTGATAGGGCACTCGGCTATTTACAGAAATACATCAATTATCAGGAGATTGTTCCATTTTTCAGAGTTGACTTATATATTCTTGAAATTTCTATAGAAAAGGTTCATTCATGTACAAAACATAAGAAAGTTCAAAGTTTTTGCTGTCGCCCTTTGTCTTTTTTTTTTTTTAAAGAGACAGAGACAATTTTGTACACACTTGGTTATCTCGTTTGTCTTGAATAATGTGTATAAAATATCTTTCAGAGTTATTGTCTGAATCCCGATATACATGCTAAACTTTCTTATGTTTAGACCATGAGTGTATATATGCCAAATATGAAATATTTGAGGATATAAGGAGATGCCTTTTTCTTAATTTATCCACCTTATCCCAGTACAATATCACATTTGTACTATTTTTTCACATTGTGTAGCGTTCTCACGCAATTCTGGCCTTAAATACCCGTTTCATGATTTTTCAGGATGCCTCAATGACCAAAATTTTGGTCGTTGAGGTACAGCTTGCACCACGCTGATGAGGGCCAACAGCCCGAAACGCGTCCGTGGTTAGCTTTTCTTGATTAATCAAGAATGGGTATTTGGCCAATTTTGGAATAATTAAAAATTAACGAGAATAGTTGATATTTATTCTGATAGATGGCACAAGCCATCAGCAGCTTTCAGTTGCACGATAAGGAGATGCCTTTTTCTTAATTTATGCACCTTATCCTAGTACAATATCACATTTGTACTATTTTTTCAAATACATTTTAATTATAAGGTTTTCCTAAAATTTCGTGTTTTTCTTAAAACGTTGTTTTTCTTATTACTTGGCGAATATTATTATTACGAATACATAATAATACTATGATGCATTAGCGCGCCATCTGTTATCAAAATTCGAAACTATTATAGACGCGTATGATTCTTTTTTAAAAATATAAAAATTTCTACTGCTCTTAATTTTTCCATTGCAGTAAGGGCTGTATAAATTGTTATATTTTTAAAAAAGAATCATACGCGTCTATAATAGTTTCGAATTTACATAATAATTCATAATACAATTACTTTATCCCTATATATATAAAAGTCGGTGTATGTATGTATGTATGTATGTATGTGGGTATCTATGTCGGCTATACACGTCCACAATACGTAACTAATCTGACTGAAATTTTAACAGTATATAGAGTAGAATCTGGAAAAACTTATAGTGAAAATTTCAGGTCTCTATCCCGAATATTCTTCGAGTTATTTGCAAATTGCGTTGCAAATTTGCCTTTTCGCTCGCAAGCAGCGCCTCTAGCGGTGAAGATGGGAGGTAATATCAGCTGACCTAATGTACATGTAAAACGTGGTTTGACAGGACATAGAGAAAAATCTGGAAAAGATATTTATCAGATTTTTAGCCAATAAAAAAGTAAAATTGACAGGTTCTGGGCAAAAATAGTTGTTTTTTTAGTCAGAAAATGATGATGACAATATTGCTGTATCATGTTTGATTACCAGATACAAAATTATATTGGGAAAAATTCCTAAAAGCAGAGACCACGGGTGAAACCAGTTAATTTTTTAGTATGCAGGAACAAAATTCTAACAGAAAAACATTCATTCGAGCAGAAAACAAAAGCCTGATCATCTTTCTATAAAAATATCGCTTCTCAGACACAAAGTTTGGAGCGGGACGTTTCACAAGAGTGACATCCACGGCGCCAATTTATAATTGTAACGAATAGTATTTGAATAAAAACATTTACAATTTACAATTACTTTATTCATAATAAAAAGACATTATACATAACGGCGAATAATATTGTAGCAAAGTATTTATTATTTTATTAACAGAATATCATTTTTATGTTTATATTTTGATACTCTGTAAACTTCTCTTATTGGTTATCTTTTGTTTATCCTATGTAGTTTGTTCTTGCCTTAAATTAATTAATGGTTAGTAGCCAGTAAAACCATATTCTCTTTTAAATAAATTGTTGTGTCATCCTGAAGTTTGTCTTCCCTAATTTTCCACGTGGCAATATTATGGCGAATATAATTGGTATTTCAATTTTTTTGTAAGTGTTTGGGAACTTTTGGGACAACCTTGTTTATATTTTTGAAAAGGTATTGTTAAAATTGTTTATAAAGTATTTTAAGAGTGAATTCGTTACTTTTTAAAATGAGTTCGTCCTTTGTCGTCAAACACGTGTTGGCGGTAGCACAATTTTCTTTGAATTTTTACGTGAGCTTGATGAAATTGTAGCCACGCGATATGGATTTTATGTTTCTATATGGATAATGCAAGAGCGCACACATCCACAGAAACAAGGGCATCTGCTAAGTAGCAGAGTGAAGATTTTGTCACCATATTCATATATACTAAATCCAATCGAATTTTCATTTATCAAAATTAAAACATTGGTAAGGTGACTGCTACCTCGACATCACGTTAGGTTATCACTGATGCAATCAGTAGAATTACATCAGGAGACTGTGAAGGATGGTTTGCTCGCTTTCGCAAAAATTGCTTCCTGGCTACACAAGAACACCACTTTATCCAATAAATTCTGTTTATAATTTATTTCATGGTTATTTGCTCTTATATTAGTGTTTTGGGTTAATGTCAAATGGATTATAATGCATCAGCGCACCATCTGTAATGAATATTTGAAACTATTATAGACGCGTATGATTCTTTTGAAAAAAGTATTATGTAATTTAATTTTCAAAAGAATCATACGCGTCTATAATACTTTCAAATATTCAATGTCAAATGTATTTAATTGATCTTTATGATATTTGTCTTTTGATTTTTACACATAACAATATTATTTTTAAAGGCGACGAACTCATTTTTAAAGGTGAGGGATTTTATTTTTAAAGTGACGATTTAACTCTTAAAATTGTTTATATTATTTAATTTTTATCTATTCTTACACATTCTCTTGATATAGCTTTATTTATATAAATATTAATAAATGTAAAATGTGCCCACATAAGTAAAGTTTACCAGACGCTTGGCCTGTTTTAATAGCAATATCTTAAATCAATTTAAAATAAATTAATCCAGAATTAATTTTCAATTTGCGTAAGCAATTATGACATTACTTTTCTTCCTCCTCTTTTTTTTTTTCGCTTGAAGGAAATAAATTATGCCCCGAACTTGACGCATTATAAATATTAGGGAAAGTTTGAAAATAGAGTCTAAGCCAGAGATGTCGTAATTAAAATATAATTGCAGAAAGATTTGATGTAATAAGACAGGGTTTGTTATAAAATATTTTTTTATATTAAACAAGAAAACTAACTATTGAGTATTTATAGATTCTTCAATGGAACGCTTCACGATTTTGCGTGTCATCCTTGCGCAGGGGCCATGCTTAGATTCTTGCCTAGATTCTTCAATGGATCAAAATGCAAAAGTGAAATAATGAATAAGTATCTGAATTTTTCTTTTGCTAAAGAGATTTTCATCAAAGAGACGGTGAACCAGTGGGTAACGCCTTCGATTCCCGATAGCCATGAACCGGGAACGAATCCCGCGAAAAAAATTTGTTTAATATGTGAATAACCTTCACATATTATTCATTGTTGCAATTATCATAAACTAGGTTTCTCTTTTTGAGCGGTACCTAATAAAGTGATTTTGGAACAAGAAAAAGAGATTTTCATCCCATAATTCAGAATTCTCGTTCAAAGTTTCATGATTCGTCTGCTGTACTTAGAAAGTTCGTCTGCTATTAATTTTATAAATTTAATTAACTATTCCGCAAAAGGTTTCTTTGCTAATTGATTCAAATTGGCAAGCTTTTTTTTGTTTAAGAACTCTTCTAAAAGGCATTTCTTCCAAATATACAAATCAAAGGAGTAGTTAATTATAAAATAATTTTCTGCAATATTTTAAACATGATGGAATACAAGTGTCATCTTGTTTAATAGATAAACCATTTCCAAGTAAACTATTTTTTTTTCTTTTAAAAATCAATTGCCATCTATCGTTGAAATTTGTAATAAGTAATTTTGACAATATGTTTCTTTTCACATATCAAATATCTCTACTGATCTTACTGTTCGATAAAATAATCCCTTGAATCAATTATAAAATAAAAACATAAAGCGTCCAGGGAAAATAGTATTAACAGAAGAATAGATATTCCGGATATTTATAACATTATATTCCCTGAGCCCACCCCATAACTCCCAAATGAAGCAGGCGCAACAGAAGCCCGCGTTGATTATGCCTTAAAACAAATGTAAACAATGAATGGACTTTATTTAATTTTAAATCTTATTGGCGTATTAATCATGTAAAGCATTTTCTCAAGTAGAAGGGCTTACTTACCCGAAATCTCGAGATATTTTTTAAATAAAAAAATATATCTAAAAGAAACTTTTCCCTGGAGGCTTTATGTTTTTATTTTAAGATCTTACTGTGCAATGATAAAAGTTATGGAGAATGATAGAGCTTGGCTTATCAGTTGTGAACCCTGTCAGCGGTTCCTGTTCCAAAATAACTTTATTAGGTACCGATCAAAAAGAGCAACCTATGTTATTTACAATGAAAAATAAGAACAGGTTCTAACAGGAAAAAGTGTCCAATGCGAGATTCGAACCTGGTTCATGGCTGTCGGGATTTGAGGGTTTTAATCATTCGTCCACCGACTTAAGCTTTTTGTCAGCGGTTTTGCCAAATTATCTCCAGACCGCTCTACTATTGTATTGGATTGGTTTTCTTATATACCTTGAATTTACTTTAGAAGACAGCTTAGTGGTGTTTAAGAGAACCTATGGACATAAGCTTATAGATCTGTAGAGGTACATACATATAATTACAAGATATAATTATAACAATTTCTCTCTTATCGTTCTTTCTTATCTAATATTGGATCTAATATAGTCTATCAACAGTATCACTATAAAAGGAAGTTCCAAAAAATGCAATATAACAGCGTTATGGTAGATTAAACGGGCGAAACCGCTGAGAGGGTTCACCTCTGATGAGCCAGGCCCTCTCATTAATTTTTCCATTGCAGTAAGGGCAGTAGAAATTGTTTAATATCAAAAGGAATCTTACCCCTTTAAAATAGTTTCGAATTTTGATAACAGATGGCGCGCTAGTGCATCATAATATTGCGTGTATCGTGTGTGTATACTATAAGATATTAAAAATAAAAAGGCATATCCTGACCAGGACCACATGTACTTTAAAGAAGACAGAGCGCAATCTGGTGGAACAGAAATCAACTAAACATTGATATAACCTGTTCCCTGATATTTGGTCAACCCAATTTCTTGATAAATCAAGAAAAGCCATCCACGAAGGTGTTTCGCGCTGTTGGCGCTCGTCAGCGTGGAGTAAGCTGTATCTCTGTAAAGCACATGTGCTCCTGGTCAGGATATGCCTTTTTTATTTTTAATATCAACATCTGACTTTTTTATTTTTTATTTTTTCTATTGTCTTTACACACTATAAGATATATAATTAGACAGGTTTTCATTTCACCTGTTCACAACCCTAGTAATATCACGGAAGGACGATATTCACGTGTGAAAAAAATATTCCACATTTTTATGAAATGCATCTAAATGTTAGAATTAGACTTGCCATTTCTCACCACTATCTGAAACACCTTTTTTTGAAGATTAAGCCAATTTTACAACTATCCCTCCTAACTCTCTATCTTTCTCATGTAGGATCCTTGCGGTCATTGTAGATCTGAGAACCTGATACATACGACTGGCAGAGGAGAATTCCCAGACTTGAGCGGCTGTTATGACTGTCATGGTGAATGGCCCCATTGTCGCATCCCGTGCCGTACGTCTCTTGCTTGAGATACCACGACACTTTGCGACATCTAGCATCTTGGAGAGGTGGGAAGCCACTATGGACCCCACATCGAATGGATAGGAAGGAAAAAAATCAGAAAAAAACTCAAGGAGAGGTAACGGTCAGGACGCAGTAATAAGAAAGCGGGATATCCTTTTTTTTTTGACTCGACTGGATAGCTCTAGGAAAGCTCCTGTTTCTCGGTATATGACGCTGATACGGCTGTTTGTCTGATACTACATGCCTTGCCTCACCCTGTACATCAAGCCTGGCCGTGCTGTACCATCTGTGGTTCAGGCGACCTTTCACTTAGCGACCTGTACTTTACCTGAAGTCATATTCGTCATTTCATTAGAGAGCGTTTATCCAATTTTCCAACAGTCACCATACTTTAAGGCCTGAAAGTTATTTGAACAAGCCCTGAATAAAAAGAAACATCTTGAAATAAAATACATTTCAGCCAATAGTTTTTATTTTTTGACATTTCGACAAAAATCCTTTGTACTTGTTCGAAAATAAAACGCCTTATTTTGTCCTCGTTGGGAAAAAATTGCTAATAAAGTTTATTTTTAACTTTTTCTGACAAGGACAAACGTTTTGGTCAAAACATCGAAAAAAGAAAAACTATTAGCCGAAGTATATGCTATCTCAAGAACAATGAATGCCGGCCAGATAACCTCTAACTTCAAGATAAAGAGGAACTTACCATTCCTGCCTCAGTGAATGCCAGAATATTCAAGGTTTTCCTGAATTAGGAATTGAGGCAAATTAATGATGAATACTTCATTGTAATGGAGAACTACTCCTTGTGGTTGGGGGAGCTCATCGATACTGGATATATCAATTCTGACTGTTGTTTTTCACTTCTATCGTTTTAATTTACCACTCTCGTGTGTTTACTTGTGTCGCGTCAAGCGGCGCAGTGCCCAGGCTCTATATTGCCTAGACGCCCTAAGTCTCTATTTCAGGTCCCGGGGGAGAGAACACCAGTCTATCTCTATGTAAGAAAGAGCAACTCCAAGAAAAAAATTACGAAATTCCGTTGTCTCTAGGGCAGGCATCTGGCAATGAGCGGCCTCTCGAACAAGCCAAGCAACAACCCGAGAGTCAGTGAACTACAACAACTCTTTTTATTTCTAGTCACGAATACATATGTGGCGACCACACTTTGCTTCAGCGAACGCGAGCTGAGACAAAGCTTTAATACTCATACGGGCAGTAGAGTGGTGACCTCACTACGCCTCGGCAAGCGCAAGCTGGGAGATCACGTCACTACGCATGCGCGGGCGTCATCCAGGACTTTCTGGCCACTCGCGTCATAAACAACAAGGCTTGCTTCCAACGGCCGTTACTTCTTTCCTCTCTATATATTTCTGGCTTCAAATAAATTGATTTATGCTATAAAAAGAATTATAATTTTATCAGCGGCCTTTCCACGAGCCACACCAAAACGCGCAACGATCCCACACATATATACATTTAAGTATGTACATATGACAAATATCAAATTACGAAACTATTTTAGACGTGTAATATTCTTTTTAAAATAAAACAATGGCGCGCTAGTGCATAGTAATATAATATGACAAATATATTATAACAAAATGAATTAAATTTACATAGTTTCAAAAGATAGAAATCTATACAGAAGATTAACATATTCTTTTCCCCACAACTTGATTAGTGGTCAATATAAATTGTTTATTGGTTTCTCTTGTCATTAATCGAGGCAATCCCTGTACTGATGGAGGCTATTAGCCCGAAATAATGGTAATAGATTGACTTTTGACCAAAATTCTTAAATTAGTATTGTATTATAATTTTTCTTTCTGAATATATGTATTCTGCAAAATTCTTTTGCATAAATTGATTTTGAAAATATTATAGACGTGTTGGATTCTTTTGATAAATAAAACAATTTCTACTACCCTTACTGCAATGAAAAAAATAATTGGAGGGCCTGGCTCATCAGTGATGAACCCTCCCAGCGGTTTCGCCAGTTTAATCTACCATACCGCTGTTATATAGCATTTTTCGATCTTCCTTTTATAGTGATACTTATTCTAGACTATTGGAATGGGTATTTTAAATGAACTATAGACATAAGCTTTGAGGACAGTAGAATTACATATAATTATAAATATACAGTATAATATGCTTCGAGCAATCGCTCTTACAAGTCTATAGTAGTTTCGAAATTTCATAACAGATGGCGCGCTAATGCATCATAATATAAATTGATTTGTTTTTGAATGGAATAAATGCCTTTTAGTATACAGAATAAATATTTTGAATGTTTATTTATAACAGGTACAATCAATCTTTAAAAGTGAACCGAGTAAATACATATAAAATAAAAGAACTTGAAAGCGCGAATGTTTCTTTTAAACATAATACAAATTTCTACTGTCCTTACTGAGATGAAAAAATATATTGGGAGGGCTTGGCTCATCAGTGGTGAACCCTCCCAGCGGCCTCGCCAATTTAATCCACCAGACCGCTTCTCAGAGCTCTAATATTGTATTGGATCATTCTGCTTTTATATGCTACACTGAAGGATGGAATCTTAGAAATGGTTTTCAAGTAAACTATGGACATAAGCTTATAGGACAGTAGACTTACATTCAAATATTTGCATCGAGCAATGCTCTTCAGCAAACAATAAAGACAAGGCCAGTTAGGCATAAATTAACACAAGGCAATAACGCGCCATCTATACATATAAAATGAAAGGACTTAAAAGCGCGAATGTTTCTTTTAAACATAATACAAATTTCTACTGCCCTAGAGTAAATACAGTCTATACATTTTAAAATTACAAAATATTTTCTCACAATGAGTTTCTTTTTATTACAAAACTCTAGCTTCCAAGTGATAATCGCTCTTCAACGGACTTAATAAAACATCGACTATATCTTACCAGAAATATCTACAAAAACTTTGCAAAGGCGATTATCGCTTGAAAGCTAACGTTTTGAAGTAAAAAGAAATTCATTGCGAGAAAATATTTTGTAATTTAAAAACGTTTTTCACAATTTTGTCTTATACAGTCTGTACATGCTAAAAGGTACAAATTCCTTAAGTATTGTCCATGAGTGTAATTATTAAAGATAGTTTTGACACCATTTTGTGTCGCCAAAATTTTATAAATTCTATATTCTTTTTCCCTCACGATTAGAGATTTTTGAATCTAAATTAATTAGATGCAATTTTAATGAGGAAACCTTAAAATTGGTATTTGGTAATTGCTTACAATTATGGCGGACTATTTTAATTGGAATATTTTAATATTAAAACATGTTACATAAGATAATAAGCTGTATTTTAGACCTTAATACCTTTGCTACAGGCTCTCTTGAGATACAATTTCAAACTAGAGTTTTGAAGTGGCTGTTTTTTTGTCTTGAACTATTGTTGAAATCTTTTTTAAAATGTTTCAACACATAAATATTGATTCTTTTCTAATTTATTAATTTTAATGATAAATATTACAGTAATTTTTGGTAGGAATTAATTAAGGAAAATGAAATCTTGAACAATGAAATGACACTTCAAAATTTTATTGGTGAACTAAGTTATTGACTCTCTCTCTCTCTTGCACAGTTAGTTCCAATTAAACTAACATTGTTTTAACGAAGGTCTTTTTTTAGTAGTAGTTTTATGATTAGTAGTAAAATTATATATATTAATAGTGATGTGTTATGATATTGGAATACTTATTTACAGATTATCATATTCTTTTTAGACTTCAAACTATGCAAAATAGATTGATAATGAACATACAAGGTATGTCCCATAAGTTCCCGGATTGGGTCCATAAAAAAATAAATAAATGAAAAATGTAAATAAATTTGACTGTTTATTATATAAAAAATATCTGGCAACATGGTGGTACCAATATCGAGGCGGTACATGCGCGTGCTCCAAGGTCATTCTAATTTATTTAAAGGTTACACCTAGCGCTGCGGCGATTTTACGATGGAAAAAAAAATTGAAGCAGAGGATTTGCATAAAATTTTGTGTGAAACTTCAAATATCAGCAATCGAAACTTTTGAAATGCTTAATAAAGTATTCCCCAATGACGCCCCAAAGAGAACAACTGATTTTGAATGGCATTCTAGATTTAAAGCTGGCAGAATTTCCATTGAAGATGATCCTCGTCAAAGACGCCCTAAATTTCAAAGGACTGATGAAAATGTGCAAAAAATCACCGATTTGATAAAGGAAAATCCTCGAACCACTTTTCTGGAGCTAGAGCAAGACACAGGAATCTCTAAAACAACGACTGGAAGGATCGTAACCGAAGATTTGAAGCTCAAAAAGAATCCTGCAAAATTAATCCCAAGATTCATCACCAATGAGCAAAAACTGTGTCGGCTTGCAACCTGTGAGGACATGTTGGAAATTACAAGAACGAATCCGAAATGGTAAGACAAGATAATCACAGGCGACGAGACATGGGTCTATGGCTATGACCCTGAAACCAAGCGTCAATCTGCCGAGTGGAAAGGTCAGGGGGAGCCTAGACCCAAAATATCCAGGATATTGAAATCCAGAAACACGGTGTTGCTGGTCGCTTTTTTGGATAACAAGGGCATTGTTCATCACGAGTATCTTCCTGCAGGCCAAACAGTTATTAATGAAATGTATTTGGGCATTCTTCGCCGTCTAAGGGAAGCGATTCGAAAAAAAAGGCCAGAAAAATGGACTAATGGTGACTGGATCCTACACCATGACAATCCCCGCCCTCACACAGCGCACTTGGTGACGAGTTTTTTTGGCGAAAAACGGGACACAAATACTACCTCAACCACCCTATTCCCCAGACATCGCAACAAATGACTTTTTCCTGTTCCCCAAACTTAAAGCAGTTTTAAAAGGAAGACATTTTGACACCAGGGATGACATAATAGAAAAATCGCTGTTGGCATTGAAGAACATTCCAAAAGAGGCCTATAAAAACTGTTTTGACAATTGGGAGAAACGATGGCGCTGGTGCGTTTAAGCAAGGAGGGATTACTTTGAAAAATTTTACTAATTTTTAAAAAAATATTTTACCTTTTTTTTTATGGACCCAGTCCGGGAACTAACGGGACATACCTTGTATTCTCGAGAACTAGAGGTTGTTAAGCTTTTATTTAGTTAGATTAGATATGGTGAAAGTGTATGAGTTGTGGCAAAAACAAACTCCCAAAAAAAAACATTTATTTTATCATGAAGATATAATTTGGCTGGCCAGCATTCATAATTCTTAAAATTAAAGATATTTCGGTCACAGTATAAATCTATTATCTCGACGTTTTGACAAAAATATTTTGTCCTCGTCAGGACCGGCTTATGGACCAAAAGGTCTGGGAGATCATCTGCTTCTAGGATGTCCTCTTCAGGAACAAATAAAAAATCAAAATCCGAAATATCGCGTGAGAACGTCCTTGCAACCTTAGAATAATTTTTAACGCCTTGCCAAATGCTTTAATTTTTATTTGTTTCTGACGAGAACAAAAGAATTTCGTCGAAACGTCGAAATAATAAAAGATTTACTGGCCGAAGTATCTTTATTTTTAAGAACTATTTTATTTTAGTTTAATAATCTCAAAAAGCATCCAGGGTTAAGTTCCTTGTACAATATTATTTCTCTAGCTTTAGGCTAACATTGCCCTTCAATAGAAGCACCTAGAGAAGTATAACTTCTAGCTAATTATAAAGCCATTTATATTGATTCTATAAACTATATACAAAGAGCTTTTTGTTTCAAGTTAGTAATATTTCGAGTTTAAGAAATCATCCACTAATGATTGAGAGTTTTAAAATATAAATGTAGTCTTTAAAATTGTACTTAATACAAAACACTCATAGATAGAAAGAGACAAAACTTATAGAAGTGGAAAGTCTTTGATTTCGCTGGTCGTCTATTTTTTTGAAGGAGACAGAGGTATATAATTTTGTTTACACTTAGTTATCTCGTTTGTCTTCAATAAAGGTCACTGTAATATCTTTCAGAGAGTAAAATACTTAAAATCAAGAAAATCTACCAATTTTATATTAAACTTTGCAGTTTATGAAGTATTTTTCTTAATCGAGAATACTTTCTTGGAATTATTTCAAGATAGAGACGAAAAAAGAAGTGTCAAACTACACTCATGGACAAAACTTAAGAAAGTTGTACCTTTTAACACGTATATCGGGATTCAAACAATAACTCTGAAAGATATTACAGTGATCTTTATTGTGTGTTGTATTGAAAATACACGAGATAACCAAGTGTGAGCAAAATTACCTCTGTCTCCTTAAAAAAAAAAAAAAATAGACGATCGGAGACGCTAAAGACTTTCCACTTTTTAAAGTTTTGACCATGAGTGCATATATAATGTATTATAAAATAAATAAAGTTTCCAGGGTTAAGTTTTTTGTGCAACTTTTTATTTTCAAGCTTTCGGACTTGTCAGTCCTTCAACAGGATTATCACGTTAACAGCTTAATAATGAATAAAATTTTAATTTACAATTATATAATGTATAAAATCCGCCTAAATAAACCTATTAAAAGCTCTAAAATACAGAAAAAATAAATATTAAAAATATATGTATTATATTATTATATTTATTGAAATGTTCATATATATGATGTATTTCTACTGTGTGGAAAAAAAAAATTTAGCAGTCGTTTGTGGCTGTCTCCACCTCAATAATCTCTTTATTTTTCAAATATTTTTAAAACAAACAACAAAATTTATATACTTGGCACGCGGTAAAATTAAGTATTTTACAAACAAAGAACATTATGCAAAACAGATAGAAATTTTCTATTATGCAAAATAGATAGAAGTTGAATATCATTCAAAATGTATCATATATATAGCGCGCTAATATATTTAAAAATACAATAAATATGATTAATTTTTCTACATAATTGAGATTGAATTCTTTATTCATGAAATGTTCTTTTTCAAATAAAACAAAATTCTACCGTCCTTACTACGATGAAAAATATTGAGAGATCCTGGCTCATCAGTGGTGAACCCTCCCAGCGGTTTTCTCAGTTCAATCTGCAATACTGCTTTTTGGAACTCTAAAAATGTATTGGGTAATTCTGATTATATTATGCGACAATCTAGAATGGAATCCTGTTTAATAAATTTGAGAAGACTATGCATATAGGCTGATAGTACAATATATATATTATATAAAAACAAAGATGAATGAGATTTTCTATTGTATTTTTGGTCATGTTGAGGATTATGGTAATGCAGTCGTGGTTAAAATCTTAAAAGTATAATACCAAAAATAATTTTGATCAGAGATTGTTTTAATTGAGCTTTAGGATTATATAATAAACATAATTTGGTAAAAGAGCTGCCTGGCTTAAGGCGAGTAGAATAAGGAAAAACAAAATATTATTTACATAATGTACAAAAGGTTTTGAGCCGGCCATTGGGATAAAACAACAACGAGTTTTTATAGGGGAAGGGTGACCTCTGGTGGTCGATTTAGCAGAATATTTGAATCTATTAAATTATGATTCTAAATAAAATAATATTTTTATATATCATATACATACACATAGAAGCATAGGGCGCCTCTCCCGTCAAAATAAACGTCAAAATCTGACGCCGTGAGAGGCGCCCTATGCTTCTATGTATCAATTTCCTCCCGGAATGTTTCCATTTATACATACACGTGTACAATATATATACTCATGGACAAAATTTAAGGAACTGGAAAGTCTTTGGATTCGCAGATCTCTGTAATTTTAAGGAAAAAGAGGCAATTTTGTTCATACTTGGTTATATAGTTTGTCTTCAATAAAGGTCACCGTGTATCAAATATCTTTCCGAATAATTATCTAAATCCCGATATACATGCTAAAATGTACAAATTCCTTAAGTTTTGTACATGTGTATAATTGCATATAAATATATTCGTTAATTTATAATACAATATAATGCGGCTATGATTATTAAACGACGTTTACAAAGTTTTACCGCAAATGTTTCTTTTTACAGAACAAAAAATTGTAATTTAATTATTTTAAGGAGAAATAACGACTATTTCTAACCTTAGGAATGAAGTATGAAAGGATGAATTGCAAAGAGTAATAATAAACGGAAAAATTAAAAATATTCGTTGCTTAGTATTTTATTTCCTATATATAGATGATGCATTATTGTCTTATATTTAATAATGGTGATTCTTTATCCTTAAAAATTCGAGAAAAAAAAAAACAGAAATTGAACTAGTTAAGAATTATAAAGAGGATTATCAATGCTCTTCTTATTCCCAAATATATAATATTCTATATATTAAAAGGAATATAAATTATATTTCTATAAAGAGCATATATATGTTAACAAGAGAGATTATTTGGGAAAAAGAGGAATTTTAAAAAAATAAATAAAAAGGGAAGTTTGGTCGAGCGCTTCAACCATCCGCACCATAATTGGATGTGGTGTCGTCGGGGAAAAATTTCTTCGATAACTTTTCCTTCTTTCAAACTTTGACGGGTTGTCTGATTGTGCGGATTATTTTACCTGGGACATCTCTCTCTCTCTCTCTAACAGCCTTTACAGACCTCTTTACAACAGGAAAAGGAGCTGTTCGAAAGCTTGAATGCCAACGCCATCCTAGAACCTCTCTATGAAAACTTTTATAGGAGGGAGATAGAAGACGCTGTTGTCTTCCCTTCTAACAGGGAGGAAATCCTCGAGTGCCTGTCGCCTGAGCAGAGGTCTGTTCTGAAGCAATTCCTCGACATGGCAATAGCACATGTCGGGGAGAAGTCCGATCTACGTGGAACGCTGTCTGACTTCAGTACGGAATGTGACATCATGCCAGACGACCCTCAGTGGGATTCGTGTCTGATAAATATAATATTTAAGTTTAATTTTTAAAAAATTATATTAACCCTATATAATTTTCTATGTAAGATTAATAAATATGTTTCAATCTTTCTCTCTCTCTTGTATACTTTGTTCTACTATAGGTACTGTATAGGTACTTCTATTCTTTATTAGATGAAAGACTATTACCTCTAATGGGAGTTATCCCAAAATGATTCAAATATACATACTCTTAGCGTTCTTCAATGTTTCCTGTTTTAAGAGGAAACGACAAAAAATGATATTCTAACATGTCTATCAAGAGAGATAGAGATAAGTGGAAATTAAAAATATTTTTTTCTGAATTTTGAGCTAGTGTGAATAGATATGAAGAAATACCTTATTTTGCTTTCTTAACCTAATTATTTTGTTTTAATAATTGAAGTCAACTATATTTTCTTATATTTTTCATTTATTTATCCTTTGTTTAAACTAATAATTCATATTTATTTTTTTTTCACTTTTTATTTCTGAGAGATTTATATAATTATAATTTTCATTATTATTATTTTTACTTTTTATTCATCCTATCTCTATTTCTTTCTTGTATATTATATAATACTAGCCGAATGACCCGGGCAACGCCCGTGTTTTACCCGATTGAATGTTTTGATTCAAATACTATTTGTTCCAATTATAAATTGGCGCCTTAAATAAATGCATATGTTAGTTAATAAATATAGCCTATGTGCTTTATCTGTCTATGTACTGTTGGCTTCCGTAGGCGTCTCTTACTGGGAAAAAGAAAGAGAGGATTCCATTTAGTTATTAACTAAAATATGCATTTATTTAAGGAGCGACCCGCTCCAACACAATAGTTACAAAAACGAAAAAGTGAGTGGGGGGGCACGATGGGGGGGGGGGGGGGGGGGGGGGGGGGGCAAAGGTGGCGTGATCGTAGCCAACAAATAGGAGAGAGCCATTCCAAAAAAAAAAAAGCAAACGGTGGCAGAGATGAAAAATGAAGAATTAAGAACGCATGACGCTCGTAACTGTATATAGAATACTGGATATTACTATTTTTACAAAATACTTTTATATTTTTTTACAGTTTAATACTCCTATTTTATCATTTTAATTTTGTTTTTATTTGTGTTAATATTTTGATCAAATGACAAAATTGTTTCCATGTGATCTACAAGAATTTGTAAATTATCTTAAAGTTTATGGTGTAATAATTTGATAAAGATAGGAGTAATCCTTCGAAATATTTTGAGAAAAAAATTGTATTTTCTTTCACAGATCCAAGTACGAATGTTTGAGTTTTTCTCCTTCAACTTTGTGAGGAGTCGATAGAAGCTGAAGTATTGTCTTGGTCGGTAAAACAGAGTATTCAGTGATAAAAGAAGGATGTGAAGACATCGTGTCAATATATGCAAATGTACACAATATGCACTATTTTAAAAAGATAAATATATAAACAATAATAAAAAAGGCCTCCGAGGATATGTTTTGCTTTATGTATATATTTTCTCAAGTTGTCGGGTTATATAAACCCTTTCTATAGGAGTATATGACTATATATGTAGGAGTATATATATCGTATATTTTAAACTGTATAATTATGACACTTTATATTTGCTACCACCCCCATATTTTGTATATATGCTATATCTTTATTAATATAACCTGTACACCCTTTTGGTATATAAACTAAAATTGTGACCTCAAAATAAAGATCCAAAGAGAGAGCGGTCAGCTGGTGGCAGCAGTGACAGAGGGGTGGAAAAAGGCAACGCCCAGCCCATGTGGGGTCCCGAGGGACATTCTTATAGAGACCCCCCAGTAAACAGGACAAGTTTTGGCAGGGGGTCAGCAGATGTTCTAGGGGGCGTTTCTCGGCAGTTCGCTTCAGCCTGTCTGTCTCACACAGTCTCTCCCTCCATGTTTCGGGGATAAGCATCCAAGTTTGTATCATGGCCTCTACCTCTGTCCCGTGGGCTGTCCCCGATCACCCTCGGTGTTAACATACAGCCCTGCCTCTGCTTCTTGTTGTCCGCGTGTGGGAAGATCATCAACACTCGCCTCACGTACACGACTGCCAGTTCATCCAAACGTCGGCACATTGCAACAATATTACATATATATTTATATGTATTGATGGAAATTTTGCCCGGAGGATATCGATCTAAAGAGACAAAGGTCGCCTCTACCGTCAAAATAGACGTCAAAACCTGACGCCATCTATTGACCGTCGCGACTTCGGTTCGGTGACAAAGCCTTTGTCTCTATATATATATATGTATTTATGCATATGTATAGAGAGAGACAATTTTCTATCTATATATGTGTGTGAAAAATGACAAAAAAATAAAAAATAAACGAGGGCCATCAGCCCGAAACGAGTTCGTGGTTGATGTTTCTTGATTTATCAAGAAAATGAGTTGGTTAAATATCAGGGAACAAGTAAAAATCAATGTTTAGTTGATTTCTGTTTCACTAGATGGCGCTCTGCCATTTAAAAGTTCATGTGAACGTGGTCAGTATATACCTTTTTTGATTTTAATATATATATATGTTATATGATGAACCTTCGGGTAAAAAAGAGCTGGTGAAAACTATTGACTAGTTTATTTGGTAATCTAAAGTCAAAGTTTACAAAAATTAAATAGTAATCGAAAATTGAGGCATCTTATATGTAGATTACCTAATTTTAACTAAAAATATGGCAAATTTACATGATAAAAGAAATAAAACAAGCCTAACTCTCTCTCTCTCACAGGCCAAAAAAAAACTATTCGACTTTTTATCTAGACAGCGCCATCTGGACTTCTCGACGGCGGCGTCACAGAGTTATTCTATGAAAATAAAATAGCATTATTCACATGAAAAATAAAATGGAAAAAGAAAAAAAACACAATATATATATGGTATATATATAGTTTATATACATTATTAGATTTATATGAAAGTTCACACCCGGTTGACGAAAACAAACACCCACCACACAACAGGACAAGAAGCAAAAGTTTAATAAAATAAATCACAGAAGGTGTGTTTTAATTAAAATTTTAATTCAATTTTTGCGTTGCTCTTGAAGAGAGTTCTTTTTTTATTCATTTAATCGTTAATAATTGGTTTAATTAAATTTTGTTGTCTTTTTTTTCATCTCTCAGCGGATTGGGTAACCAGAATAACAATGGTTACGTCATCTTAGAAATGTCACAATATGTGTCTTTCTCAGACAGGACAAAGGTTCAGAGATCGATTGTGTTTGTGTGATTATATAAGGACAGATTTGGGTATCAGACAATAGTTATAAATTAGTATTTAAAAAAAAAAACAATAAGAACTGTTTTCACAATCATACCTATAGTTTAAAAGAAAGCATATAGTAGAATTCCAAGCCCAATAGTGAGTTTAAATAGGAAAAAATGAGGCTCTGCCAAATTTTTGTAAGTCTTTTTCTTTCTTTCTTATCTCCACACTGGGTGAAGTAGAATGCCTTTGTCATCAAGACTGGGAGCACTATTCAGTGGCAGGCCGACTTAGCTCCAAAAGAAATGGCCACCTCTGACATGAGGAACAGACGACATGTGCAGCCGCTCCTAACATGGAGTACAAAGGCTGCTCATCCTGTAATCCTGGATTAGGAACCCTTACAGGGTACTATCAGCTGGGCCAGCTGAGCCCAGGGTTTTTAGTGAGCTTGTTACTGCCTTTTTCATCCGGGCTTGGGACCGGCACTTCTTCTCACAACTTGAGTCTCAGCCGAACTTCCACAACTTAGAGCCAGCACGCCAAGCTCGAAAGGCTCTATCATCACTCAGAGGCGAACCTCGCAAAATTGCACAAGACTTAGCTCTACTCAATAAGACTTATGAAGAGGTCAAGGAGTCACTCTGCGCCGTCTATCCCCGACGCCCTAGCTTCACTCTTCAAGAGTTCTATGAACTTAAATGCACATCGATGGCCGAGATCGAGACCTACTACAAGAACAAGGTCCGAATAGGATTGGCGATCAACCTCCCTAAGAGTGCCATCGTGCAAGCACTATCCAACGGTGTGCCACGTAACTATGGCAACCTTTTAAAGATGGCACAACCCTCGGGACCAGAAGAATGGTTATGCTTAGCCCAACAGCTGACCTACGAAGGGGATAACACCAGCACTAAAACTGCCCAACAACGATCACCGCGCCAGAGCAGAGCACCTTCCACCACCGTGGACAAGACCCCACCATATCCTTGCCGTTACTGTGGCCAGAATCATTGCAACAAACAATGTCGTAAACAACCATTCGCCGCCGACAATACTCTCCTTCACCAGGTACAGACTCCTGAACAGAGGTCTTCTCTCCGGGATGCGCAAATCCATCCCATCAAGCAAGCTATCACAAAACGCCATCTCATAAAATAAACCAGATCGCGTTCTCATAAAACAAATAACTATATTTTATTAATAATGAAAAAAGTTAAATGAAGTTAATGTTAAAGTTAATGAAGAGTAACAACGAACTAAACTTAAGAAAACAAAAACAGTTATGCTCAGAACAAAGCATGTTTTCTGCACGTAACGCGGCGGAGCGTGACCGTGCCTCCACGGTTGAGTAGTCGTTGTTTTTAACTCTGTATGTTACATATTTTACAAAATAACTATGCAGAATGTGACACTTCTCCCTCCTCCGAAATGGTCGCGTCCTCGTGACCGTCTTCCATTCTCGCAAAGTAAGGCTTGATTCTGCTTATGTGAACTGTTGTAGGCTGTGTGCGGTTCCCAGGGTTATCTTCTGGCACGATGGAGTAGTTCACATCGGAAATTTTTTCCAGCACGATGTAGGGTCCGAAATAGCGCCTCAAAAGTTTCTCACATTTTCCAGGTTTTCTTATTGGAGTCCACAGCGCTACTAAATCACCTGGTTCATAACCAGTTTGCCGATGTTTTTGGTTGTAATAATTAATCATCTTTGCCTGACTTTTCTCGGTATTAACTTTCACAATATCTCTCGTTCTCACGATTCTTTCCATCAACTTGCTCACGTACTCGTCATAATCCTCCGAATCGGGCTCAATGAAGATATTCGTGTCATCTAAAATCGAGACTGGTTCCCTTCCATACAAAAGGAAGAACGGGGAATATTTGGTTGTTTCTTGTATTGTCGTATTGTAAGCATGGGTTATGAATGGAAGTATCTCGTCCCAATTCCTTTGATCTACGTTCACGTACATGCTTATCATATTGATCAATGTTCTGTTTAATCGCTCTGTGAGGCCATTTGTCTGTGGGTGATAGCTTGTTGTGAAGCAATGTTGAATTTGACATATCTTGGTTATTTCTTTCACCAAATTGCTCGTGAATTGGCTTCCTCTATCGCTAATCAGATACCGTGGGGCTCCATGTTTCAAAATAACATTTTCTGTCAGAAATTTAGCAACCTCCCTCGCTGTGGCATCGATGACAGCCTTCGTTTCCGCATATTTTGTGTAATAGTCGGTCAATACTATCATCCACTTCTTTCTGTTGTTCGTAGATGGTAATGGTCCCAAAAAGTCGATCCCAACTCTCTCGAAGGGATAATTTGCAGCAGGGATCGGATGAAGTAGGCCAGCAGACAACTGATTAGAACCCTTCCTGCTTTGGCACAGATGGCAGGTCCTAACATACTCCACCACATCCTTCAGCATGGATGGCCAGAAATATTTATCCTTTAAACGGTGCATTGTTCTGGTCACACCTAAATGGCCACAGATCATATGATTGTGGTGCTCTTTTAAAATGTCCTTCCTTCTCACTCTGGGTACCACCAGCAGCCAGGCTCGTCCTTCTGGCCTCGGATTTCTTTTGTACAGACATCCGTTTTCTTCTTTAAAATTTTCAACAATCGATCGTTTGCCCTCCGTGTCACCGAGGCATCTCTTGATGTTTTCGATATATTCGTCGGAATCCTCGATGACTGGGTTGAAAAACAAACTATCATAGTTATCGTCAAAATCAGTTTCTGGTAATGGACCTCGTGAAAGACCATCTGCATCCAAATGTTTTTTCCCGGATTTATAAATTATTTCGAAGTCATATTCTTGTATTTTTAATGCCCATCTTGCAAGTCTTCCGTTGGATCCCTTAGATTTCTTAACCAACACAACGCGTGATGGTCCGTCATAACTTTGAAGCGCCTTCCATATAGATAAGGTCGTAACTTCGACATTGACCATACTAATGCCAAACATTCCTTCTCCGTTGTCGAATAATTACGTTCTGGCTTGCTTAATGATCGACTTATGTATGAAATTACTTTTTCTTGACCATTGATAGTTTGAACAAGGGTAGCACCTAGGCCAATATTTGATGCATCGGTGTGGATCTGGGTCGGTGCTTCTGGGTCAAAATGTGATAATATCGGGGGATTTGTTAGCAAAGATTTCAGAGTTATAAATGCTTCTTCCTGAGATTCTGACCAGATGAATGGAGAATCCTTTCTTGTTAGTTTGAACAGTGGGTCAGCTATTCGCGAGAAGTTCTTAATGAATTTCCTGTAATATGAGCAAAGTCCTATGAATGACTGAATTTCTTTTGTCTTTGAAGGACGGGGAAAATCTCTAATCGCTTTAACATTATGATCTGCTGGTTTAATTCCATGTTTGCTTGTCACGTGACCGAGTATTTCAATTTCTTCAAATCCAAATCGGCACTTTTTCCCATTAAGCCTCAGGTTCGATTCACGAAAGCACTTTAAAACAGCCTCAATCCTTCCGAGATGAGTGGTAAAGTCGGGACTGTATATAATAACGTCATCTAGGTAACAGAGGCAAAATTTCCATTTTATGTTTTTTAGTACATTGTCCATAATTCTTTCGAAAGTAGCTGGAGCATTGCACAAACCAAATGGCATAACATTAAATTCGTATAAACCGTGGGATGTTGTGAAGGCCGTCTTCTTCTTGTCTTGTTCCTCGATCTCTACCTGCCAGTATCCCGATCTGAGATCTATGGCCGTGAAATATCTAGATCCCTGAAGTGTGTCCATAACATCATCAATTCTGGGGATCGGATAAACATCCTTTACCGTTATGCTGTTCAGTTTCCTGTAGTCTACACAAAATCGCCAATTGCCATCTCTCTTTCTGACCAAAATAACCGGGAAAGCCCATGGACCAGAAGATGCCCTTATTACTCCCTCCTGGAGCATATCCTGAATTTGTTCTTTGATGATGTCTCGCTCCTTAGGGCTAACTCTGTACGGTTTGTGTTTTATCGGCTTCGCATTTTCTGTGTCAATTCTATGTTTGGCCAAATTCGTCTTGCCCAATTTTGATGAAAATAGATCACTGTATTTCGATAAAACTTGCCTTAATTCATTCTTTTGGCTTAATGTCAGGTCCTCGTTTATTTGAATTTCCGTCACCTTATCTTCCTCATCATCTTCTATATTATTAACCATGGTGGGAGGACTTGCGTAGCCCAAGGTCTGATTCTTCATTATTTTTAATGTTCGAGGATAAGGATTAGTTATCCATAAATCCGCTAATTTGTTTCTTACTGTGATCAGACATCTAGCAATCCTAAGGCCATTTGTAAGAGTTAGCTTTTCATTTGGTTCAACCACGTATTCGCCATCATTGGCCTTCACGGTTACCCTGACTAGTTTAACACAAAGTTGAGGCACTACTTCATCCTGCTGATTGATTATTTTCCTGGGTGCTTCGTTCGAATCTTGACACTCGGTCACAATGTCATATTCCAAAATATCCTGTTTGCAATTTATTTTCGCATTTAAACGCCTGAGAAGATCTCTTCCAATTATTAATGATTTCATATTGGATTCCAGAACTACAAATCTATGATTCAATGACTTTTCGTCAATTTTTATATCCATTGAAATGCTTCCCAATATATTAAGCCTTTTACCATCTGGACCAATACAATTTCCATTATAGGTTTCAATACGAACGCCAGTTTCGAGAGCAGTTCTTAAATCTACAATTGAGAGATCCGCGCCTGTGTCAACCAAGGCTTCCAATATTCCAATTTTATCAACATTCACATTTATTCGGCTTTTTGAATCCATCTCTGTGATCGCGCCTATTTTCGACATGCCCTGGTTGACTGGAACAGGCGCGCTTTCTAGTTTAAATCCTCCAACACCTCGAATCTGTTGCGAGTTGGAATATTTGGTCTTTCACACACATCGGCGTATACTTCTGGGCTCAGGTTCCGGGTCTTCAGCGGTTTCTTGTCATCAGACGGGCTGTCTAGGCTAGGGGGAACTTCCTCAATCATGCGAACGTATTTTATTCTGCAATACTTTGCTACATGACCCGGTCTATTACATCTAAAGCAGATAGGTCGTCCGTCCTCGGTTCTACCTCTTTCATTCCGAGGTTTTCTATCATAAGTGTTGCCAGAAGGAGTTCGTCTATATATATCCTTTTGAGTGGATCGGGGAAATGTACGAGTGTCCTGTGGGGGGAAGTGAGTTTGGTTTTGGCTTGGTGCTCCCATCATAGGCCTCGAATAATTTGCAGTTTTATATGATTGAAACTCTCTTGGTTGCCTGTTCCATCTGGCATGATTAGTTTCTTTTTGAGAAATCCGATTCATAAGAATTTTATTCTTCTCCTTTCGTTCCATGTATTCCTTCTCGAACCCATCGATTCTCTTACATGCCTCCAGAAGTTCGTCGATGGTTTTAGGGGGGTTGAGATATAGCGCCAGCGCGTACTCTTTCTTTAGACCTCCGATTACAAATTGTATTTTTTCCATCTCTTCCATATTGGGCTGGACTTTGCTGCATTGAAGCAATATATCTTCAGCAAATCGCATCGCGAGTTCATTCCACCCCTGCATTCTGTTCAGTTTGAGCATCATCTCGTCCTTGTTCTCCAGCGACGCGAAGTCCTGGATGAGGCGAGTCTTGAAAATTTCCCAGGTGGCAAGATTGACCTTGTGGAATTCATACCAAGTTTTAGCAGGTCCGACTAGGTTCATGGCGGCGTAGCGGGTGATGATGTAATCCGCCCAGCGGTAAAGAAATCCAACTTCTTCCAGAGAAGTGGTCCATTGGCGTGGGTCTTCGTCTCCAGCATACTTCCTGATGTTCAAACTTGGATTAAAGGGTATAGGGTCAAAACCGGCATCTCCACCAGTTGTTACACCCGCCTCGACCGTAGGTGCTTCTAAAGGTCTCTGATCAGCGTTCGCCATCTCATAAAATAAACCAGATCGCGTTCTCATAAAACAAATAACTATATTTTATTAATAATGAAAAAAGTTAAATGAAGTTAATGTTAAAGTTAATGAAGAGTAACAACGAACTAAACTTAAGAAAACAAAAACAGTTATGCTCAGAACAAAGCATGTTTTCTGCACGTAACGCGGCGGAGCGTGACCGTGCCTCCACGGTTGAGTAGTCGTTGTTTTTAACTCTGTATGTTACATATTTTACAAAATAACTATGCAGAATGTGACAATATCCTTGCCGTTACTGTGGCCAGAATCATTGCAACAAACAATGTCGTAAACAACCATTCGCCGCCGACAATACTCTCCTTCACCAGGTACAGACTCCTGAACAGAGGTCTTCTCTCCGGGATGCGCAAATCCATCCCATCAAGCAAGCTATCACAAAACCAATAGCCACGTCCCAAATTTATCACGTCGCACCTTCCCAAGTCCCAATTGAACAGACTTCCCAAGTACAAATTGCACAGACTTCCCAAGTCCCAATTGAACAGACTTCCCAAGTACAAATTGCACAGACTTCCCAAGTCCCAATTGAACAGACTTCCCAAGTACAAATTGCACAGACTTCCCGAGTTCGAATTGAACAGACTTCCCAAGTCTCAATTGCACATACCCCCCAAGATCCCACTACCCCTGATCCACATGAGCTGATTGTGGAAGATGAGATGTCCAAGAACCCTCAACATGACAACCGCCAACTGTTAGAGGACACAGCCCTTAGTGACTCTAGCACGCCGGACAAGCGAGACAGCCCCAGTCTCAGTGAGGAGAAGTGCTACGAGAGCTTTGGTGACTGCGAGCATTCCGACTGTAGTAGAGTAATGGAAAACCCCACTGGAATAATTTCTTCCAACAACGCCGTCCCCTGCCAGTCTACGCCACCACGAGCGGATCAAGCCGCCTACGTCCCGCGGACTCGTCTACACGCCATGTACGGCAACCACATTCCCCATCGGGACTTTCCAACATGAACCAAGTCTTCAACACAACCCAGCTTCGAAGTCCAACAGAAGCCCATCAACAGTGAGTGTTTAACTTTATTGTGATTTCATCCGTTTACATTTTTGCTTGTTATATATATCACATCCATGTTAGCCCACTTTTAGCACAGTTCATGCTCTAAATAACTTATCTCATATCAATTTTAAAACCATAATATGCTACAAGCTTCAAGCTTACAATGCCTTATTTTATTCTCAATAACATGTTCTCTCGAAAATTTTTCTTATCTTACACCATCGCTCTTGAAAAAAAAAAAAAAAAAAATCTTGTTCTTTAATTTTTCGTACATCAACTTATGTTTTTATGAACCAATGACCAAATTTTCGCTGAACCTCTCAGTCTTTCTGCAGTGAATCTATTCCTACATTGAAACTTAGGTTATGAAAGTCAAGGCTTTTTTTTTTCAACCATTCGACCTCAGAGGTCTTATTTTTGTCAATTGACCGCAAAGGTCCACTTTTTTTCACTCGACCCCGAAGGTCTTTTCTCTTTCACGTACGTGCATGTCCATTATTTGTTTAATTTATTAATTTTAGTGTCATCAAGAGAACCGTACATATGTTGTCTGCCTAATCAATCTCCTCCATTCTAAAGTATCTCTGTAAAATGTCTCAATACATATTAGCACCACGTTTTGTTGACGAATGCTGCAGAGATGACGATTTGCTCCAGCCTCTTTCTAATGGCTTCCTTTATTCATTTTACAATGTTGAAACACTTACTTTACAGCTCTCTTACTTTCCACCTTTCTTCTCGGGACCTTATGAAATACTGGGGACTTTTCCCCTCGGACTCGCTACACAAGTAACTACATAGATAAGTTAGATTGGCCCAGGGCAAGTCTCCCCTCGCTCTGTTCGCCGAAATTCTAACATTGTATGTAGTTTTATATTTACCGCAGTCCTGAGCTCACACAATTGTCAACCTCAATCTCATTTCTCGTACTCTACACTTATAGCATAGAAAGCCCATGACAAGTTTCCCCTTGCCATGGCCGCCTGAAAAATATCTTAAAAGGTAGAGTTCCCCAGTCTTAATGATCTTCAGAATTTCACCATATGTATGTGACTCTTCTTCCCCTTGTTCACACTCCGCAATAACATTTCCCTTATAGTACATTAGATTTTGTTGTATATAGCCTTTTATAACCTTGATATTTTCAAAGATTTCCTTAAATGTCAAACTCCCCGGTGTTGTAAAACTGCTTGTAAATAATATTTACTTGTGTACTATACAGTATTTTATTTACATAAAACTATGTCACCATTACCTTAACTAATTTTAACTGTAAAATTATTTTCTCTATTCCTGGCTTCTCCAGCTTTAAATATACTTAAACCATGTTCAGCCTTCTTCAACGGGGGCCATATGTCATAATATATGCTCTTACAGGAATAATAAAGTAAATCTGCAGCCGACCAGAGAGAGAGAGACGTAGTCGATTCGAAGATGACTAACTTGCGACCCTTTGTTGACCACATTCCTGAGGGGGGGCGTCAACACCTGGCGACTAATCTTTTGTTTGCCCCTCTTGTGTACACAGGGAAAAAACAGTCGTTCAGTAGACAGCACTCGCCACGTCTTTCTCTCTCGGCTGGCTGGCTGGATGATTGCTCTAACAACTCGTCGTGTGATTATTTCTCTCCTCAACACATTTACCACTATATTGTCACATATATATATATATTAAAAATAAAGAAGGCATTTCCTGACCACGAGCACATGTGCTTTTTAGATGGCAGAGCGCCATCCAACATATGCGCGTGGTCAGGAGATGCCTTCTTTATTTTTAATATCAACACCTGACCCACTTATCTTTTATTTTTTCTATTGTTTTTTCACATATATATATGTTATAAATAAAAATGAGATTTCTGTCGTTATGAAATTAATTGCTTGTATAAGAATTATTAGTCATTTGCTTGATCCCGGAATCCATGAGCATGTGATATTGTTCGGCAGTCGTGGCAATAATTAAATAAAATTAGTTATCAAACTATCTTTAATTGAGCTAAAGGAATATATAAAAAAAACATAATTTGATAAAAGTACTGCCTGGCTTAAGGCGTAAGAATAAAAAATGGAAAACTTATTTACATAATGTACAAAAGATTTGAGCCGGCCAACAGGAAACAACAACAATGAGTTTTTATAGGGGAAGCGTGACCTCTGACGGTCGATTTAACAGAGTATTTGAATCTATGAAATATAATTTTTTAAATAAAATAATACTTTAAAAGGTAACCGAACTTTTTAAAAATAAAAATGTATCCCGATATATACAAGATACATACTTGAACATGCTAAGAGGTACAACTTAATTGATTTTGTCCATGAGTGTAATAGATAGATAATTTATAAATCAAAATAAATGTCTGAAACAAGATATTCCCGTTATAGTCTCCATTAATTTTTAAAAATGTTTATTGACCTAGACGCTTCGGCATAAAAAAAAAAGGTTTATTAGCAAAGTATTTGTTTCTGAAACATGATAGGTAAAGTGTAAATCTATCTCTAGGTATATCTACATACAGATTACGTACAGCAAGTATTACGTGTGACAATCCTCACAAAACATACTTGTGACCTGCTGTGTTCTACGAGCGGCGACAATAAAACGGTGTCGGAATCAAAACTCCACAATATCAACCAACTTTTTTATGTTCTGCCGTAAAAAGAGGTTAAAGCGACTAATGTTAAATCAATAACGGTTAGTCAAGGCTGGGAAAATCTCTCTTTCCGCAATATTGACGCTCGGGTTTGTGACTTCAATTTGTAACTGCCCTCGGTGGGACCAATGGCATTAGGCTTGTACACACAGCTACAAATTTCTCTTTAGGTTAACTTAGGTTGATATTGTCGAGTATAAGGCCTGAAAAGACCTAAAACCTCCGCCAATAGATGGCGCTTTCGCCTATTTCCCGTCTGGAACTAGTGTGTTTATCGCCGACTGCTGTGGTTCTGTTTCCTGGGGAAAATGTTTGTAAATTCACGTTTATATTGGCCCTAGGAGGTAACATAATGTAAATACCCGTTGATTGTTATTCTAGTTATATGTAATGTGTAGTAGAAGTGACAATAAAAAAGAAGGAGTGTTAGAAGTCTTGTTGCCGGTTGCTGTTGTTACTCTCGCCAACGCCACAATCGATTCTCTTCTGGTAAGTCTCTCGTGACCCCACCAGTGGTAAGGCCGAGAGATACTGCCAGAGGAAAGAATATCTACTTGAGTAGTGGACCTCGGGAGTCTTTGGGTGGTCTGCTGGGTAGGGCTGCAGAGGAGAGCAACGGGAGCCCGGGTATGTGATCCACGAAAGAAGAAGCGGCATCGTCCCGAAGAACCGGAGGGGTCAAGTGCGACAATATTTTATACAAGAAAAGATTCTCTTGAAGATAGAGGTTGCCTGGCTGGCATTCATATTTCTTAAAAATAGACATTTCTGCCAGTTAAAGTTTTATTATCTCAATATTCCAACAAAAATCTTTTGTATTCGTCAGGAGAAATAAAAATAAAGCATATGGCAAGGTGTTAAAAATTATTCTAAGATTGCAAGGGCATTTATACGTGATTTTTAAAATTTAGTAAAACATCTAAAGCACGAGTCGAAAAAAATGTTTATTAATCCAAACGAAGACAAAAGATTTAGAAAAAAAAACTTTAACTGGCCAAAATGTCTATTTTTTAAAATAAATGATTAAGCGTGATTTAATTTCAAATAAAATACTTCCTATTATCCAATACATCCCATTATTTTACCATTTCATTAAGGACAGTAGGAAGTATTTTATTTGAAAAAAAAGGCATGCTCTGTATGTGTGATTGCTTTCATTTCTTGTTGTTGTTTCTTATCCCCTTGTGTAAAGATCACACGAATTCCATGAGTTCATGTTCCTCGAGCTGTTTGATAATAAGCAGCGGCCTCTCCCAAAGGCCCTGTTTAGTGCATAATATGCAAGTCAAAATGTGATTGCTTTCATTTCTTGTACTACATGTGTCGCGTTCAGCGGCGTAGCGCCCAGGCTCTATTTTGCCCAGACGCCCGAAGTCTCTTATTCTGGTCCCGGGGAGGAAAAAAACCGTGGTATCTCAAAGGTAGAGAAGAGCGATTCCCAAGAAGTCAAATCCGCGGAAGTGTCTAAGGCAGGTATCAACCAAGGCGTAGACCTCTCGAGAGCGGGCCGAGAAAAACCACACGACTCTAACCAGTCAACATAACAGTTTATTTTTTGTCACGAATATATATACATATAAATATTTACATATGACAAATATGTTTCTTATAATGGATTAAATTTACATATATTTAGAAAAATATAAATCTATAAGAAAATTAACACCCTATTCCCAACATACTCCCACCTTGAGTTTTTTTCTACAGAAACTCAACCAATAGTTGGGAAACGACCGTTCATTCCAGTTCTTTAGGATTGGGCTATCTTCGTAGGGTCTTTACTGGCTTCTCCTCGGGAGCCTCCCCGGCGTGGTTCCGACTGTATACTCCTCAAGGTACTCCCCAGATCGGCGGGTATCTCCAAATTGTAGAGCCGTTGAACCGGCCTAATCTGGACGCCCTTGCTGGTTCTCAACTTGGCGACCCTCACAGGTCCATCTCGGCCAGGGTAGACCTCCACAACTCTCGCCAAAGGCCAATTGACTCGCTTAGCATTATCTTGTCCAATCAACACCAGATCTCCCACCTTGATAGGTCTTGTCTTCGAGCGTCTTCTAGTCTCTTGCCTTAAGAATCCAAAATACTCCGTCCGGAATCTCTTCCGCAGATCTTCTCTTAACCTTTGTCTAAATCGGTATCTCTTCTGAAGACTAGCCCTTTCAATAGAGTCCAGATCTGGAACTCCTATTTCTTTGAAGTCGTGCAAGAACAAGGCAGAGGTTAATGGACGTGAGTTCATCAAAGACTCTGTGTCACAGATAATGGTGTAAAGTTCCCCAAATTCCAAACGAGCTTGACCAAGAATCTTCCTAAGGAGTTGTTTCAGCAAACCAATCAATCTTTCCAGATCTTGTCTCCTACTTATTTTAGTTTTGACCCCAAAGAATCGCAGCATAACTTGAAATCCTTCAACCTCTTGTCCTCTGGTCCAGTGAAGGATTCCCGTTGGATAACTCTCACCAGCATCATTCAATACATGTTGATGTTAAAACAATCTTTCTCTTTTCCGAGTTCACAATATCTGGGTCAGGGTATATTTCCCTATGGGGCCAATCTCTTCTTGGTCTTCTCAACCAACTCGGGCCCTCCCACCACTTCGATCTCTCCAGAGAATCGGCTAAGCACCCCCGTGATGGTAAATCCGCTGGATTCAAACATCCTGGTACACGATACCAATCCTCTGTCTCACTGAGAGATCGGATCTCCATAACTCGATTCATTACAAAAGTCGCCCAGTTATCTTCCATTGCAATTTCTGGAACCTCTTGAGAACATTGAGCTTTACATCCTGAAGAATCAGGATCTTATGCCGAGGCATCGTCTTTAGGCTTAGAGGTATCGTCTGAAGGCCCAGAGGTATCGTCTGCAGGCCTACAGCAGTCATAGGACTCTGAACTCTTCCTTAGAGATCTCAAACCACTCAATATAATAGTCCTATGATCTACAGGATTCGCAATCCTTTCCGGTCTAGCACTTTCACCAGACTTTCTGGAGACTTGTCTCCCAAATTAAGACCTTTTCGCTGGAGTAGGCACTTGCCCCTTTGGAGAACTGGCCGGAGTATATAACATTGGAGTTACTGCAGCTCCAGAAACAGTTTCCTTCGATACAAGTTACATTCCATTGCTTGGAAGATATTTGCCAATTGAACCTTTTTCTATTGGCTCTCTCCTCACATAGGTGATCTGGACAGTGCAACCCTGCTTAGAAAGCGTTTCACCTTCTCCAACCATGCATCATCATTCAACCATTTACTTTTCTTCCGGGTTTAGAGGCACGGGCACTCAACCAAAATCGTCTACAACGATTTCCCGCTCAAAACCATCAGTTGTCCATCTTTTTTTTCCAAAGAAATTTGAGGTAGTCCCAATCATTATCTCTGATGGCGATCATCTGGAAATATCTTTTCAGGTCGGCCACAACTCCGAACTTATTCCTCCGAAGCTTTATCCTTATCTCAGGGATTCTTCTCAGCAGACTGTGTATCCTCTTCATATATCGCTTCAACGAGAATCCGTTTCGTCCTCGATAGGAAGCGCCGTCTTTCGCTGGCCGTACAGGCGCAGCCCTGGAGTCACACCCACATACAGGGCGATCAGGCAAATAGTATCCCTTTACTTTAAATTCCGCATCTCCTATCTGTCCTGCTTCCATCAATTTACTCGATGCTGGAATTCTGACAACTCTTTCCTCAATATCATCAATGGACTCAGCCTCACCATCTGCAATCTCCACTTGATCCGCGCCTTCAGCTACCGCTTTAGAGTTGCTCACCGATTCACAAGCCTCAATTGCAGTTCCAGAATCCTCCACTTCATTATCCTTGGTTTCAGCTTCAGAATCCTTTACTCCGTCTTCCTTAGGCTCATTACCTTGTTCTGCATATGGCCTTTCTGCCATCCTTAAATCGGTACCTTGTTTTACATAGAGCAGCTTCACTTCTTCGGTGTTCTTTGAATCCATTCCTTGTTCCACATCCAGCACTTTCTCTTTATCTGCTTCAACGGATTCTTTCTCAACTTCAGCCCTATTACTTTCATCAACTTCTACAACAGACTTCTTCTTGACTTGAGCCTTTTCACCGTCTTCAGCACAGCGCTCTCTTACTACTTGAGCCTTATTACTTTCTTCAACAGCAATCTGCTTGGATGGCTCCTTTACCATTTGCTCGGATGATACCACCATCTCAGCATCTTCCTTAATAGAAGCTGGATCAACTCCTTTCATCAGGGTAACTCCGACAACACTTGGCTTCTCACTCATCCCGATTTCCAAACTGCTCCCATCGCAGATCCTCATATCCATTCCTTGTTCCACATCCAGCACTTTCTCTTTATCTGCTTCAGAGACATTCAAAAAACCAGCAGCCGTGGGCAGGGGATTCCTCTTATTTCTTCGATACTTCACGATAGAGCTTTGTGACTGAGGGTGCTCATTTGATGGTTGGCCGGCTGTTATTTCGTCCCGCGTGCCGAACGTGCTTTCTAATGCAATCAATTGTCTCTCCAAAAATTCAATCAAATCTCCAAGAGAAAAAGCTCCTGTGAATTCCCGATGTAATTCAAGCTTTAAGTCTGATGGCAATAGCTTGAGGAGTAAAGGGCACAATAAGTTACCGTAGCTATCAACGACAACACCCAATGACTCCAAACTTCTAATCTGCACCAGGATTCTGCCGTACAATTCTCTGAAAGCCCCCACGTCCTTTGTCACTCTAAGTGGTTTCAAGGCCAAGAGGTTGTTCATATGCACGTCGATCAACCTTTCCCTTTTTCCGAAGCGTTTCTTCAACAATTCAACGGCCTTATCGTAATTTTCCTCAGATAGGCAAAATCCTTCCACAGTTTGGGCCGCCGTTCCACCCAAGTAGGCTTTAAGATAGTTAAATTTATCTATCTTGGTCAAGTATTCATTCTTATTGATTGATGAATCGAAGGCATTCCAAAAAGTTAACCACTGGCTAATTTCCCCGTAGAATCTTTCCATTGTTAATTTGGGTAACTTAACCATCCCAGTTAGAGTCGGTCGACTGATTTCTCCTGGATATTCCTTCTTCGTGGCAGTTGCAGTTTCCCTCTGCATTCCTTCCGCTACCACCAGACTTCTTTTCTTTAGCAAATATTTCCACGCCACGGCCTTTTCCCGGTATTCCTCTACCATCTTTAGATCTTTCTCTAGATCTTTGATGTCAATCAGCTTACCGATTTCTTCGTCTACCCGCCTCAGTTCTTCGTAGACATCCGAAAGCTGCCCCAGCAGTTCCTCATGGTCACACTCCTTGTGCACGTCATATTCCTCTATTCTTTTCCCGTACTTGGATAAAGACGTGCGGAGTATGGTTCTCTTCTTCTTGAGTCTCTCTAGTGCTTCTTCTCTCTCCATCTTCTAATCCCAAAGGGGTTCCAAATATAGGCACGGCTTTCTCCTCGCGTCCCGGCTGGGATGCCAAATGTCGCGTTCAGCGGCGTAGCGCCCAGGCTCTATTTTGCCCAGACGCCCGAAGTCTCTTATTCTGGTCCCGGGGAGGAAAAAAACCGTGGTATCTCAAAGGTAGAGAAGAGCGATTCCCAAGAAGTCAAATCTACGGAAGTGTCTAAGGCAGGTATCAACCAAGGCGTAGACCTCTCGAGAGCGGGCCGAGAAAAACCACACGACTCTAACCAGTCAACATAACAGTTTATTTTTTGTCACGAATATATATACATATAAATATTTACATATGACAAATATGTTTCTTATAATGGATTAAATTTACATATATTTAGAAAAATATAAATCTATAAGAAAATTAACACCCTATTCCCAACAACATGTATGTAGATGGCTTATGTTGAAATTATGCCTAAATGGTTATTATAAACTGTTTGGCAAAGAGAAATGTTAGATGCAAGTGTTTATATAAATTTCTACTGTCCTCGAGGATTATGTTTATAGAATCGCTGAATTCGTAAACTAAGAATTCCTCTAAAGTTCTGGGTATATATAAGTAGAATACAATACAATATAATACTGCTTGTTATTGTAAAACGACATTCGAAAATTATCCCGCAAGTTTCTTTTCAACGAAAAATCAAAATTTATTTTAAGGAGAAATAGCGATTATTTCTAACTTTAGGGATGAGGTATGGAAGAATGAATTGTGGAGAGTAATGATGAAGGAAAAATAAAAGTGTCCAGGGATGGGAATCGAACCCACAGTATTCCGCTTACCGGACAGATGTCATGTCCACTAGGCTACCCTGGCCCTACGAACGGCAAAATATGTCCAGGGTAGCCTAGTGGACATGGCATCTGTCCGGTAATCGCTATTTCTCCTTAAAATAATTTTTGATTTTTCGTTGAAAAGAAACTTTCGAGATAATTTTCGAATGTCGTTTTATAAGTAGAATAATTAATTTTAATATTAGAGCAGTAGATTAAACTGGCGAAACCGCTAGGAGGGCTCCCCACTGATGAGCCAAGTAATTTCGAAATTTTTCATTGCAGTAAGGACAGTAGAAATTGTTTTCATTCAAAATGAAAAGAAAAATTAGAGTGATTTCTTGTATGTTGGTATTATATAATTTACCTGACTGATATTCCTATTTTTAAAAAAGACACTTAGAAAATAAAAGGTTAGTTTTATCGATACGGTTTGTCAGAAATATCCTCTCATATTAAATGAAAATAGAGAATAATGAAGGATTTCAAATAAATTTAGAGTGAAGATCAGTTCTAACAACATCACATTTCCCAAGCGGAATCTAATCAACGACCGCTAAAACAGTCCCGCTTCTATCTTAATACTGTTACGTCGTACCCAGACGCTATTCGTGTACTTTGTCTACTCAGGATGCCACAAAGATACAATGTGAGTTCGAAGGGATTGCAGCTAAAGTTAGCGCTTTATTGTATCTCACTCAACAGAAGGAATACAACAGTGGGACTTGCCTTCAACCTCCCCGTCAGAAGAATTCTTGGCGCCGTGGATGTTCTCTTGTGAAGCGTTCCGCTCCACACTGTACACGTCCAGCCTGGACTACACCGGCTTGTAGGTCGCTCCGATGTCAGAATCTCCTGGCACCGCCTTGCAGGATCATCCACACGCTCCGGAGGCAAGTCACCACGTCTTCTTCTTACCGCAGATGTAACCAGACTCTGTCCTCCCCCACACAGGAATGCTGTTTTTAGCGCCTGCCACATGGCAGCGGGGGCAGCTAGAGTCCACCCCTCTTTCCCCAACTTTACTCTGGTCTCTTGGCCTTGCCATCCACGTTACAATACTTACTAAGCACAATGTAATAAGACCAAATCCAAATAAATAAATAATGTGTGACGTTTCGGTAACAACGCTGTTATTGAAACGTCACACCCTATTTATTTATTTATTTGGATTTGGTCTTATTACCTTGTGTTTATAATCTATAATCCAAATTGTGCCTTATCACTTAATACTAACTCTCTTAATATATATGTGTAATATATCCAAAGTTATTACACTGCAATATTTGATGTATCACACTGTTGTAGAATTCTGTCGGCTTAACCGTTCTGTGACAATGTCGTTGCGGAATTTCTTGTTGTTCGATTTGAATGGTGAGGATTGGTTGAAACGCAGTCGTTGAGTGGCAAGTGAAGCATACAGTTTAGGAATAATCAGGACACGTGATGGGGTTTGAAAATAAAAGGCAACTGGGTTGGAGGAAAGAAAGCTTGAGAAGAGCGGAGCGATTTTGATTGTTAATTATCTGATCACATGGTGGTGATTGTACTTAGCTACGGGATGAGCAGAGGGAGAGAGGTCCAGGGCCGATGTCACCTCCTTGGGAGCCAAAGCACTACTGATCTGAACTCGGTGGGAGCCAAAGCACAACTGACAATTCTTGCTTTTCGATTTAACACCACGAGTTGTCTTCCTTCCCATTGGTCGAAGGATGGAACGTGTCCGTTTTTCTATTGGTTGACCTACTTAGTTATTGCTTCCTAATTGGACCGGCGGCATTCTTTGGTGGAAGATATGCCCGGCCTGGTCAGGAAGTATCGGGTGTGTTTGACTCTATTTACTTCCGCGGTTATCAAATACGACCGGTCCTGTCCGGAAATATTGGGCGTCTCTCTACTTTTATAACTTTTGCGGTCACCAGATACGTCCGGCCTCTTGTCAGGAAGTATTGACTATACAAGTTATTTATACTTGTGCCCGCTTTTAGCCTGCTTCCTATGTCTTGTTGCTACTTTCTTTCCTCCAGTTACCTTATTCTTTATTAAATCTTTGAAAATCATACATTGTACATGCATAGTGGGTCGGGGGTGCATACAATTATATACAAATTATGACATATGTGTAAGTGGACATTGATATACATATATATAACAATAATCTGTCCATTTCTCTATTCACTAAGTTCATCAACTTTTTCATAGTTGGTTCTTCAAAATATTTAATTATGTCCGTTGTCCTAACTCTTATGGGAGGTAGTCATTCATTAGATGGGAGGTCGCTCAAGGGAGATGATCATTTAATAGAAAGGTCGCTCACGGGAGGTGGTAATTCAGTAGATGGGGGTCGCTCAATGGAGGTGGCCATTCATTAGAATATTCGCTCATGGGAGGTGGTCATGTAAATTCCTGAATTATTGTGTTCTATATTTGCATAGATATATATTTAAAATGCTATATAATCTCTCTCCATTACCTTTTTATGTTTTAGCTTTCTGATAAAGTACTTGCCCAAAAGCTACTTTATACAATTAATAAAGAAGAGTTGTGGCGTCTTATGCTTTTTTATAAATAGGAACCGATTGAAAAACTCATTAGGGTCTCTCCTCAGAGGTGGTCAGTCAATAGATAGATCGCTTGTGGGAGGCAGTCATTCATTAGATGGGAGGTCGCTCAAGGGAGCTGGTCATTCATTAGAAAGGTCGCTCAAGGGAGGTAGTCATTTATTAGAATGGTCGCTCATGAGAGGTGGTCAGTCAATAGAAAGATCGCACATGAGAGGTGGTCAGTCAATAGAAAGATCGCACATGAGAGGTGGCCAGTCAATAAAAAGGTCGTTCATGAGAGGTGGCCAGTCAATAGAAAGGTCGTTCATGAGAGGTGGCCAGTCAATAGAAAGGTCGCTCATGAGAGGTGGTCAGTCAATAGAAAGGTCGCTCATGAGAGGTGGTCAGTCAATAGAAAGGTCGTTCATGAGAGGTGGCCAGTCAATAGTAAGGTCGCTCATGAGAGGTGGTCAGTCAATAGAAAGGTCGTTCATGAGAGGTGGCCAGTCAATAGTAAGGTCGCTCATGAGAGGTGGTCAGTCAATAGAAAGGTCGTTCATGAGAGGTGGCCAGTCAATAGTAAGGTCGCTCATGAGAGGTGGTCATTTATTTTACGAGTCGCTCCTGGGAGATGGTCAGTCATTAGAAAGGTCGCTCATGGGAGGTGGTCATTCATTTTACGAGTTGCTCCTGGGAGGTGTTGCTTCAATATATATGGGGGTCGCTCATGAGAGGTGGTCAGTCATTAGATGGGTCGCTCACGGGATATTTACTCCACCAAAGGACAACCGTAAAGTCCAGTAGTGTATCTCAAGACCAAGAAAGCCATAAAGTCCTAAAACTATATTTTTCATCTTATTTCAAAAATCAATTGACATTTTCCTCTATATATTAAAAAAAAAAAACGGACATCAAAACACGTCGATCGTAGAAGAAAAAACAATTTTGGTCGCGTTGGGGGAACACATTTTTCTGAATAATTCATCAATGGCGCGCGGAAGGATATCAAAGTGCTGAACGGTAAAAAGTTTTTAAACCGAACTTAATAATTCACAAGTGCGCCGTCCGCTATTTCTACACCAACGGGATATATATTCTGAGGAGCCGCCGTTCCCTGCAGCGTTTATTAAATATCTCAGTGCTCTCTATATGCCGGTTCTCTATATAAGACCTTTCAGAGATATCAACGTCAATCGGATTTAAGACCAAAGCTCTTCTTTCTCCAATACCAAACATCCTATGGAGGTACCTATGGAAAGGAAGCGCTACCTCAGGAGGCTTTCACTCACGCTAAAGAAACTCCACGCCCAACTCCTGGACGCTATCTTCGAGCGTTTTCCCGACATACACCATTCCATTCGTGAGAAATTCTCTGAGATCAGGGCCATCTTGCCGTCCTGACCGCCCAAGCCCTCTCTGGGGGCACCCCTTGCTGAAGGAATTATATATAATTTTGCCTAACTCTCCGGAGTGCTCTAATTGACTGAGTTGTCAATAAAGGTGTTTTCATTGTCAAATACCAAACATCCCTGAACACTTTAATTTTTCCATTTATCATTACTCTTCACAATTCATCCCTTCATACTTCATTCCTAAGGTTAGAATTAACCGTTATTTCTCCTTATAAATACATTTCGATTTTTCGTTTAAAAGAAACACATGCGGGATAATTTTCAAATGTCGTTTTATCAAATAATTTGGGTATACAATTTATTTCTCCTTGTCGTTGAGGTACAGCCTGCACCCCGCTGACGAGTGCCAATTACCCGAAACGCGTAGGTGGTTAGCTTTTCTTGATTAATAAAGAATGGGTATTTGACCAATTTGTGGAATAAACAACGAGCTTAGTTAATATTCATTCAGAGAGATGGCGCAAGCCATCAGCAATTTTCAGTTGCACGATCAGGGGATGCCTTTTTCTTAATTTATTAACTCGATCCCAGTTTATTTTCATTTTGTGCTGTTTTTCGAAAAAAAAAAAAATTGTGATTAATACATATTTAAACGCGTTCGTGGTTGACTTTTCTTGATTTATCAAGAAATTGGGTTGGCCAAATATCACGGAGCAAGTTAAATAAACGTTTAGTTTATTTTTGCTCCACTAGATGGTGCTCTGTCATCTATAAAAGATCATGTGAGCCTGGTCAGGATATGCCTTTTTGTTTTTAATATCAACACCTGACTAATTTTATATTTTTATTTTTTTATTGTTTTTTTTTTCACATTTATATTGATATATTAATAGAGGTTATACATATACAAGTCTATGAAAAAAGGCATCTCCTTATCGTGCAACTGAAAGTTGCTGATGGCTTGCGCCATCTATCGGAATAAATATCAACTATTCTCCTTGATTTTTAATTATTCCAGAATTGGCCAAATACCCATTCTTGATTAATCAAGAAGTGTATAACTACGTGTATAACTGTGTTCAGAAACTTATTTCATTTCAAGTTTTTAACACACCTGTTTTGTTAGCAATTATAGTCATGTGCTCATATGCTAACCTTCTACATCCCAATACTGTTCTGATTACAGTAGTGATTTGCTAAAAGTGTCCTTGTTTATTAAAAATTTGGTCAAGTATTTTTACAATTCTCCCAAATTATGTTTTGTTTAATACAATAAAACTCTCTATAAAGCTGGCTACATTCATTAGAGGGGTCGCTCATTAGAAGTGGTCAGTGATCAGAAATGACGCTTATGGGAGGTGGTTAGCCATTAGAGGTTTTCAGCCATCATAGTGGTCGCTTATGGGAGGTGGTTAGCCATTAGAGGTTGTCAGTCATCAGAGGGGTCGCTTATGGGAGGTGGTTAGCCATTAGAGGTGAATAGTCATCAGAGGGGTCGCTTATGGGAGGTGGTTATCCATTAGAGGTGATCAGTCATCAGAGGGGTCGCTTATGGGAGGTGGTTAGCCGTTAAAGGAGTCGCTCATGAAAGGTGGCTAATCATTAGAGTGGTCGCTCTTGAGAGGTGGTTTATTAGGACAGTTTAGCCTTAAAATAGGATTCTCTTGAGATATTTACAAATAAAGTTTTTAATTAAAAAGTGAAAAAAGATATTTATTTATATATATATATATATATACAAATATGAGAATGTAATATAGAAAATTTTCGTTTTTCCTTTACATCCTTCCATCTTTTCAACTTTTAAAGTGAAAAAAAAAAACTAACTAAATCTAATAATATTTTAATTTACTTATTTAAAATTTCATATGTTTATTTATATCTTCAAAAAACATTAAGGAAGTGGAAATGTATTCACAATTACATAAATTTCAATAATATTTCAGAATTCCTATTTACTTAAGGTAATAGAGACTATATTATATATATTCATAAGCCCTCCTTTTATTGAGACTTTTCATATTTTACACGATTTTTTTTAAACCAAATAACGGAATATAGCAAGAAAATGAAATTTTTCATAATTAACTCAAGTAAATATATACAAGGTATTTGAATGTTTACATATATCTAATTGAATATGTACATATATGAAAAAAAGGCATATCAACATCTGACTTTCATCTCTTATTTATTTTTCTATATATGCATATATGTAGTAATATATGTCAATATGCAAATAACATTTTCATATGTACAATAATAAGTTAGAAACTATTTTAGAAGCTTAAGATTTTTTTTTGAAATTTAACAATTTCTACTGTACTTACTGCAATGAAAAAATTAATGGGAGGGCCTGGCTCATCAGTGGTGAACCCTCCCAGCGGTTTCGCCAGTTTAATCTACCGCTGGGAGGGTTCACCACTGATGAGCCAGGCCTTCCCATTAATTTTTCCATTGCAGTAAGGGCAGTAGAAATTGTTTAATTTTAAAATAATCTTACACGTCTAAAATAGTTTCTAATTTTCATAGCAGATGGAGCGTTAGTGCATAATAATAAGTGTTACCGTCCCAAATTTGTTTATAAATAAACGTACGAGCTTTTTTAAAAAAATATATTTATTGATCAATCAGGCGCGATATTGAAATATTTGCACCTGAGAGAGAGAGAGAGAGAGAGAGATACCGAGTAAACAAAACAACAAATAAACGTCTTTCTATTATTTTCCTGAAATAGCAGCTCTGTACTTTCTCTTTCATCCTCTCTCATGACCCGTTTGATGAGCCACTACCTTCACGAGTAATGTAATATATGCAATAGTCAATATATGTTGAAAGTAAGTAAATAAATGTTTATTAATTTATTAATAAACCAGGCGCGATATTGAAATATTTGCGCCTAATACAGAGAAAACAAAGCAACAAACAAATAACAACTTAGAATTGAATATTTAAAAATTTACATGTATTATTCTACAGAGTTCATAAAATTTATATAGACAAAGTGGCTGAGGTGAGAGAATTACATGATTTAGATCAGGGAACAATCGATGTCTCCCTTCTGCAAAGTTCAGACAGTCATAGATAAGGTGAAGAGAAGTTTGTTCAGTTTCTCCGCAGGAACAATTTGGTGTTTCTGGGACGGTGTTTCTCACGAGCTTGGCGATCATATAAATTAAACATCATATCACGATAACGCGCATACCATCTATATATAAGATATGAAAGTATTCATATTTATATATAATTCTACTGTCCTAAAAGCATATGCCCATAGTTTTCTTGAATACCATTTCTAGGCTTCCACATTCATTGCAGCATATATGAACGAATTCGTACAATGCAGTTTAAGAGCTCTAAGAACCGGTCTGGTAGGTTAAATTGGCGAAACCGCTGGGAGGGTTCACCACTGATAAGCCAAGCCCTTCCAATATTATTTCATCGCAGTAAGGACAGTATAAGTATGTTTTGTGTTTAAAATAATCTTTCAGAATTCCAGGCAAGACTCAAGTAAGAATTGTTGAGATTAAGTTATATTTTATACATTATCACGTAGACCCTTCCAGGGGATCTTTCACAAGTTATTAATGAGTATTACGACCAGCCCCTGGACGACCGACATCAGACCCTCCTGGACCTTGCCCGTGTCACGTCGCTGGCCCCTTTTAGGTGCCAATCAACCGACCTCGACCTTTGTTTATTAATTCAGACGCTGGAACCACAAGGCCCCATGACTGCTATTGCTTGTGTTACGACATATATATATATTTTTTTTCTTTTATTATGAGAACAAATATATGTATAATGCCCGTTATAAACAGCATTGTATTGCGCTCTTTATGTGTTAAGAGAAAATAAGTGAGTAGCAAGGAAAAATAGATTTTAAAATATGCAAATAAAAATATTTGAATATGTAAATACGTAATCAATACTTATATTTTCTTCTTCACGCCTCAAGGATTTTATTCCATGAGATCCACACAGGACCTAATGGAATTTTCTCAATCTTCCAGAAGTGTTCTGCTGGCAAAGAGGTTTGGCCAAACTATATATCAATTTTTTCTCGGAAAACTTTCCATCTATATATATAGTCAAAGTCATTGACTGGTGGCATGTGGTGAGGACATCGAGAAGAATATCAGTAACTGTAGAGGTTTCTGGAGATGTATGCGAGAAACAATTACTTGAACATGTCCTACAGAAGGAGAGGACCCATTCTAAACCACGATTCCATCAAGTTAATGCATACAATTCGATGGCTTATATCTACAGTTATATATGTTGGTATATATCCAAAGTAAGCGACTTCTTTCACTCTACGTGCACCATATATCTACACATGTAGAAAACAGCTCAACCTTTACACTTATAAGTGTGCCAGTTACCTTTACACTCACTGGCGGGGCTGGACTTTTTCAAGAATCAATATTTCATTGAAACAATAAAAAATTGCCCAATACGGGATTCGATTCCAGGTCGTGACGGTCAAAAGTCGATGTATATTCCATCTGTCTAACAGCTCCCTATATACTTATACAGACAGAACATTCGACACTGCAATATCTAGGGATTGACTACACGAAATTCAAATCAAGACGTCCTACTGGGAACTACTTGTAAATGTCCTCCGAGGAAGGAATTAGTCAATTACAGATTTGCATAAGTAATTCCCTGTATATATTTACATCTCTCCAGCTGGGACCGATATAGATGTCAGTATTGACAAACATTCATAGATCCACATTGTAATTTCAGGGAAATATACCTACGATAATCAACATTCTTTCCTAAAACATGGAATATACAAAACATGAATTCGATTTAACAATAACTTCTATTTAGCTCTCATTATTTTCATTTTATTTATTGAGATCATTATATAAAATATTTGTTGAGATAAATTTACTGTTCTCTCACAAAAATATTATAACATTTATCCTATACATTTTATAAGCTTGCAATACGCTGATGAGGGCCAACAGCCCGAAACGCGTCCGTGGTTAGCTTTTCTTGATTAATCAAGAATGGGTATTTGGTCAATTCTGGAATAATAATAATATACATTTTATAATCTACATATAGAGTAGCTGTATAACAAAAATAATCTCCTATAGCTGATTACCTGTCATTTTCTAAATTATTTTTTAAATTGTTATATTTCACAGCACAAATCAGAAATAAAATTATTTATATTATTGAAAGGTAGTCTATTTATTCTCCTTACAATATTAATATCCATAATACTCTCTTAATCACATACTCCGCAAAAAAAAGTTTCTAATTAATTACCATTTTCAAACTTTCTATTTAAAGAACTCTTACAGGCGTTACTTCCAAATATATATGTAACGTTTCTATTTAGAAATATTGGGCAAAGTTTTCAACTAGCAATAATCGCGCCTCGGAAGATCCTCATTGGCTACGATAACGCCTATGCGCAAACCTTTATAAATAAGGGATAGTCACAATACTTTGCGTTTTAATATTTAATTTAATTACAACAATGGTAACCATAATATATGAACATAACTTATGCAAAATTACAAAAAGAAAGAAAGTACAGTGTTGCCGATTACCTAACTATGAAGAAAATTCAAAGAATAATAAAATATTTTATATAAATAAATGCAAAGCATGTTACAATATACATTTCGAAAAAAATATTTGCATCGTATATGTAAGGAAGAAACGCCAGTGAAAGAGTTATATAATTAGAAAGCTTGCCAATGTTAATACATTATAAAAAATACTTTTTGTGGCCTATTTTAAGATAGAGATTTAGTATTTAAAATATTTCTCTTCAATTTCTCCATTGTGTTGTGTGATGGAATATTAATTATATCTTTTAATCACACACATAGAAATTTTAAGTATTAAAGTTATCGACGCAATTATCCCTAGCCAGGATATCGCGTTTTGTGTGTTGAAATAAATGTAAGTATTGAAAATTAGAAACTATTTCAGACAATTTCTACTACCCTTACTGCAATGGAAAAATTAATGGGAGGGCCTGGCTCATCAGTGGTGAACCCTTTAAATTTTCCATTACAGTAAGGGCAGTAGAAATTGTTTAATTTCAAAAAGAATCTTACGCGTCTAAAATAGTTTCTAATTTTCATAACAGATGGCGCGCTAGTGCATCATAATATAAATGTAAGTATTATATATGAAACGAATTTGTTAAATATTTTTGGAAAATCAATGTTTTATCTGACTCTAAAAAAACAATTCTGTTAACCTTACTTGCGATGATATAAAATATTAAATGAAAGACCTTGGCTCATCATACTAAGTAAGTCAACTCCATCAACGGGTTAACCAATTTCTCTCAATTCCCGTTAGATCTGTAGAAGTAATTTTATTTTATAAACATAGAAAAGATGACGTCTTGAAATTAACAGTTCACATATTGAATCTATAGGTGGCACTTTATGTATAATGATTAATTGTTGCTTTGAAGGACAATCTGAGAGAAAAAAAGACAATTTATACTCATGGACAAAACTTAGGGAAGTTTTACCTTTTACCATGTAAATAGGGATTGAGACAATAACTCAGGAAGATTTTTGATACACAGTGCCCTTTATTGAAGACACGCGTGTGAACAAAATTGCCTCTGTCTCCTTCCAAAAAAAAAAAAAAAAAAAACAGAAGACCGGCGACATTTAACACTTTTCACTTCATTAATATTTGTCTATGAGTGTATGTCGCGCAAGTGTAGGTAGACTACGGTGAAGTTTATAAGTTGGCAACAATTAACATAGCTTTACTTGTTCACAGCGGGTTGTCGGAATAAAGCATAGGAAACGTTGAAGTAACTTAATATCAATATTATATGAAAATTCGAAACTATTAAAGACGCGTATGATTAATTTTCAAAATTAAACAATGTTTAATGCCCTTCCTGCAATGGAAAAATTAATGGGAGGGCCTGGCTCATCAGTGGTGAGCCCTCCCAGCGGTTTCGCCAGCTTAACCTACCATACCGCTGTTATATTACATTTTTTCGGTTTTCCTTTTATAGTGATACTGATGCTAGACTCTTGGAATGGGTATTTTAGATGAACTATGGACATAAGCTGTTAGAAGAGTAGAATTACATACAATTATAAATATATAATATGCTTCAAGCAATCGCTCTTCCGCAAACACTAAATTGAGTCTTTTTTCAAAACAATTATATTATGATGCATTAGCGCGCCATCTGTTATGACAATTCGAAACTATTATAGACGCGTATGATTCTTTTTGAAAATAATATCAATATTATATACAAATTAGAGGAAATTGTGTTGTTGTTGTTGCTTATTCCTCTAGTCGTTTAAACGATCTCCATTAGGTTCCATTGTCTCAGCTTTTCTATTATAGTCCTGGGGTTTTCCCAGAGGTCTTTTTAGGAGGATTTGATACAATTCAATAGATGTTCAGGACTGGCTGGTTGGGAATCGCATTTGGGGCATTTCGGGAATGTTTTGATTTTTCCATTAAATTTGAGCCTTCTAAGATGTCCTGTTCGTAATCTTGAAATCGCCGTTTGTTTTTCCCTAGTAAAGGTGTGGAAAGAAGATTCGTTAGGAATGGGGGTTTACCAAAGGTGGTTTAAGGTGGATTTACAGAGAGAGGTTATTTTTTTGTTTGTGGTTGGAAGAAATTTCAGAAAAAGTGAGTTGGGAGTTTTAAGAAGAAAAAAGAGGAAATTGTAGTCGATAAATACTGCATCCTGATGCAGGAATAATACGTATATCTTACACTCTAGCAGTAGTGTTGTTTGAAGTAGATTATGTGTGTTTTGTAGTAAATGGCAACGTTGATCTTCAAGAAACAAAATACTGCCGTCACTCCACAGCTTGTCACTCCCCAGCTCCATCAGAGATTTCATCTTTCCTACTTATTCACCTGAAAAGTGAAGATTTACCTTTTGTATCACGAAAAATTAATTCATCCATTATTTCGAAACGTTTGGTTGACTAATCTTTTCTCGCAATATACTTGTGTAAGCTGAAAATTATAAAAATATTTAATTAACGATATTTTTCTTCTTAAAATATATTTCTATAGTCCTTATCCTGTAATGATTAAAAAATTGAAATAAGAAGGGCATGACTCATCAGTGGTGAATCCACTCAGTAGTTTCGCCATTTCAATCTCCAAACCGCTTCACTATTGTATTGGACTGAGTACATATATATACCCTGCATTTGCTATTGAATACAAAAAGAAAATGGTATTTTGTATAAACTATAGACATACACTTTTAGGACTGTAGAAATATGTATCTGAATCAAAGATATAAAGCATTGAACAATGCTCTTCCGAAAAATCACAAATAAACCTGCTAGGCAAAATTTAAAATATAATTAATATATACAGTTATTAGCGTCATGCACAATTCTTTCTTAAATCTGTCACCGTTTGCTTTTGGTTCAGTGGTAGAATGCTCGCCTGCCACGCGGGAGCCCCGGGTTCGATTCCCGGCCGATGCATTTTTTTTTTTACAATTTTTAAAACTCATTTATATATTATACAAGAATGACATCCACGGCGCCAATTTTTAATTGTAACGAATAGTATTTGAATAAAAGCATTTATTCGGGTAAACCCCGGGCGTTGCTCGGGTCATTCGGCTAGTCATTAACTAAGCGCCACATTCTATATACAGTTACGAGCCTAATGCGTGGCCTCTGTCACGGTTTGCTTTTTTTTTTTTGGAATGGCGCCCTCCTATTGGTCGGCTACGATCACGCCACCTTTGCCCCCCCCCCCCTATTTCTGTAACTATTGTGTTGGAGCGGGTCGCTCCTTAAATAAATGCATATATTATTTAATAACCAAATGGAATCCTCTCTTTCTTTTTCCCAGTAAGAGACGCCTACGGAAGCCAACAGTACATAGACAGATAAAGCACATAGGCTATAGTTATTAACTAAAATATGCATTCATTTAAGGCGCCAATTTATAATTGTAACAAATAGTATTTGAATCAAAACATTCAATCGGATAAAACACGGGCGTTGCCCGGGTCATTCGGCTAGTACTGTATATCGAAGAAAATTATAATTGTAAGAAATCTTCGCAAAACACAGCAATATCAGTTAGCATTTTGACGTTGTTTATACGTGTTTATATACTCCTGTAGAAGGGCACAGATCCTCGAAAGCTCGAGATTACGTCAATAAAGATAACAGAAACTCATCACCAGAAACCAGTGGCATTGCTTGATGAAACAATTCTCATGTTGTTTTGTGCTTGTTATTAAAGTTTAAAACACATTAAACTTTATATATTTTACTCAATGAGGATCAAAATTACATAACCATCACAATAAAAGCTTATGTCCATAGTTCTTCTAAAATACCCATTCCAAGAGTCTTACAACAGTCAACTATAAAAGGAAGTTCCAAAAATGCAATATAACAGCGGTATGGTAGATTAAACTGGCGAAACCGCTGGGAGGGTTCACCACTGATGAGCCAGGCCCTCCCTTTAATTTTTCCATTGCAGTAAGGACAGTAGAAATTGTTTTATTTTAAAAAGAATATTACGCCTCTAAAATAGTTTTGTAATTTGATAACAGATGGCGCACTAGTGCATCGTAACACAATTAATTATATATCATAACTACCTATTATCTTTGAGTCATTTAATTAAGATTATATAAAAGGGCGTACCTGGATAAAAGGGAGCAATCTCTCGAAATATTTTAAGAAAAATATTTTTTTTTTCTTTACAGATCTAGGTACGCCCTTTTATATAATACCTATTAGCTGTTTTGTTTTTTGTCACCAGTCCAATGTTTTTATTTTCACAGTCTAAATTATGAGATTAATTTATAAAAAAAAACTATATACATCACATGTACCGTGGAGATAAAAGAGTTAAGAAACTGTCTTTAGAGGATAATTATGTGGACAAAGACGACAAATACAGTAGTTGGATGATACAGTTTGTCACAAGTACATATACTTTGTCCAGATGGGACCATATAGATTCAGCTCCATACAACAGGCCTTAGCTTGACACAGGCTCTAATGATATGTTTTATTGAAGATTTGACCGCATTGGGAACTTACTAATGTATAAACAAAACTAAACGATCTTTTATGTAATAAACAATAATAGTATAAAATAAGAATATGAACAGTATCAATGCGTTTCTTTATTCGTGAAAAGTACAAGTTTTCGGATCTTTATAATATTTCTACAAGCATAGCTATAAGTTGAGAAAATGAGAATATATACTCATTTCCTCATTTTTTCAACTTATAGTTATGCCTGTAGAAGGATTATAAAAATCCGAAAGCTTGTACTTTGCACAAATAAAGAAACGCATTTCTATTGTTTTATATTCCAATTTTATACTTTATTGAAATTTTCTCTTCTGATACGATAATAATATATGCTTTAAAAAAGCCTTTAAATCATTAAAAAAAGTTCTTAAAGAATAGTAACCCCAAATATATAAAAAGACGTATGAGAACTTCAAATATTGGAAAATAAAATTGTATCCGTCAGTATATTTGAGATCTTTATTCCAATAATAAGTTTTTTTTGTATCTCTATATACAGTTTATCGCTGATTCAAAGATAAGCTATAAGATTTGGTCTTGAATTTTGTATTTGGTATAACAATAAACTAACTGAGGAGCTATTAAATTGAGAGAGAGATTGAGATTGAAACTGATTTATTACAATGTCCATATAAGATTATATAAGGTTAAATACATAATAAATATCAATATGAATAAATAAGATTTTATAATGATGATCAATGGATATACATTATATATATATTGAAATGGTAATCATGGGGAAAGAAAATATGAGTCAGCGCGGCTACGCCGTTGCAGGATACCAAAAACAGAAAGTGAAAGTACGGGTGTGACGTCAGCTCCGGTGTTGCCGAAGTTAGCCGCCCGCCGTCACGGTCCAGCATATATAAAATAATTTATAAATATACGTATATATAAAATATATACAGTCTTCATTGGTGGGGCCAACCTCGAGAAACACTCCGCCATCGATGGACTGCAAAAGTTTATTCCCACAGAGTGGGCAGGTCGATGTTATGGCTGGTGTTACCCACCTCAAGACCAAGATGGTATTTGAAGACGGTAGCCTTCGCTACACTGGTCAACTTCATTGCCTCGGGATGGAGGCCGACGCCGAACAGCCAGACCTGCAGATCCAGGGGCACTTCACAGGAGGCGTACACCTCCCGGAGCAGGGGTCGCACGGCTCGGCAACTCCAATATCTGTGGGTCAGCGACCCGTCGCTGGACTCACAGGCGGCACAGTTGGCACTCCTCGAGGCAGGATGGTCAGGATGGGACGAAAGAGAGAGGAATTCTATAGTCTTAAAATATTGATTTTTGAATTGTTTTTAAATCAAGTTGGTCTAAAATCAAATATCGAGAAAATATAAAAAAAGAACAATAAATTCTATAATCGAGATTCAAATAAAAATAATATGCAAATGATTTTCAAAAGATGCTCTAATTGGAAGCTTAATTTGACGTATGCAAATTTTCTTTATTAAAACCCACACACAAAAATTTAATAATAAGTGTGACAATAATTGAACAAGAGTCAAAAGTCCATTAATTTTTTTATTCTAAATTATCAGTGATTATCGATTATTTAAAACAACTAAAAATGAGTGAGGATTAAATTTTATAAACTTTAAATTACTCTATCTCTCTCTCTTTATATATTTATATCTATTTATTCCTATATTTATCATTATATAATCTTATTTATTCTGTATTTAACCTTATATAATCTTATATGAACTTTGAAATAAATCAGTTTCAATCTCAATCTCTCTCTCTCTCTTTTATTTAAATATATTTATCCTCATAAAGAGACAAGGGTCGCATCCCGTCAAAATAGACGTCTTAAACCAGACGCCATCTATTGACCGTCGCCGTAACTAGCGGCCTCGGGTCGGTGACAAAGCCACAACACCTTTGGCAAACTGAAAAGCATCCACCTAGAGACCATGGTTTCGGGCTAATGGCCCTCGTCAGTCTAGGGCGTACTGGATGGCGTCTGGTTTAAGACGTCTATTTTGACGGGATGCGACCCTTGTCTCTTTAAATCAATTTCCTCTCGGCAAAGTTTTCTTCTATATATTTATCCTTATATTTAATCTTATTTATTCATATTTATATTTATCTGTATTTAACCTTATATACCTTATATGAACAATGAAATAAAGTAGTTTCAATCTCAATATCTTTCTCTCTCTCTCCATCCCGAGGCTATAAATTTGACCAGTGTGGCGAAAGCTACCATCTACAAGTACCATCTTGGTCTTGAGGTGGGTAATGCCAGCTACTTCATCGACCTGCCCATTCTGTGGGAAAGAACTCTCGCAGTCCATCGGTGGCGGAGTCTTTCACGCGGTGAGTCCCACTAATGAAGACCTTGTATATATATGTGTTATAAATAAAAATGAGATTTTATGTTGTATTTTTGATCATCTTTATGATTATGCTATGGAGTTATTTGTTGGTTCTTTTTTGTACTAAATGGTATTGGTGATGAAGTCGTGGTTGAAATCTTGAAACAATAATAATAAAAATGGTTTTGATCAGATATTTCTTTAATTGAACTTATGGAATATATATATTAAAAAACAATTTGATAAAAGTAATGCCTGGCTTAAGGCGAGTAGAATAAGGAAAAACAAAAGATTATTTACATAATGTACAAAGGTTTTGAGCCGGCCCTTGGGATAAAACAACAACGAGTTTTTATAGGGGAAGCACGACCTCTGGTGGTCGATCTAACAGAGTATTTGGATCCATGAAATATAATTTTAAATAGAATAATATTTTAATATAACATATATATGTATGAATAAATAGTACAAATGTAACATTGTACTGGGATAAGGTGCATAAATTAAGAAAAAGGCATCTCCTTATCGTGCAACTGAAAGTTGCTGATGGCTGGCGCCATCTATCGGAATAAATATCAACTATTCTCGTTGATTTTTAATTATTCCAGAATTGGCCAAATACCCATTCTTGATTAATCAAGAAAAGCTAACCACGGACGCGTTTCGGGCTGTTGGCCCTCATCAGCGTGCTGGCCTTAACTACCCGTTTCATGATTTTTCAGGATGCCTTAAGGACCAATTTTTTTGGTCGTTGAGGTACAGCTTGCACCACGCTGATGAGGGCCAACAGCCCGAAACGCGTCCGTGGTTAGCTTTTCTTGATTAATCAAGAATGGGTATTTGGCCAATTCTGGAATAATTAAAAATCAACGAGAATAGTTGATATTTATTCCGATAGATGGCGCCAGCCATCAGCAACTTTCAGTTGCACGATAAGGAGATGCCTTTTTCTTAATATATATGTATATTAATCAATTATTTTTATCTATTTATATCTATTTATCGTTATATAATCTTATTTATATTCGTATTTTTGTATTTAACCATATATAATATTATATGAACATTGTAATAAATCAGTTTCAATCTCAAATCTCTCTCTCTGTTTTGGTATAAGGTCTTATTAGAGAGAAATTATATATTTTTAATAATTGACACTATACTGGAAATATCCTTAATTTATCAATATATAAGGTTGAATGTCTTTAAAAATAGAGTAATAAGTGGCTATATAAGCGACTCAATACACTGGTTCACAAAAATGAGAATTTCTTTCCAAATGTTCAATATTTTGTCGATGTTTAATGTCAATATCTTGTCAGCAAATTCCAAGTTTAATGACATCACTTCCAATCTATTCAAATTCAAATGGACTGATTGTATTTTAAACATTATCATATAGATCCTTTTAAAAATATTTATAAAATGCACCTGTCAATAAAGGAATACAAGAAAATGAATATCCTGACCGTTTTCATGAGCATTTTTAGATGGCAGAGCACCATCAAATCAATTAAACGTTTTATTTTTATTATTATCCCTAGTATACTTGGTATAGGTCATGATAATCATGGTGGGTAAAAGTTGGCGACTGCTTTTTACTGAGAATGCATCACATGTCTATATATGTGAAAAGCCGTTCGACTTTTGCATTTGCAAATGTACCAGAGCCCCGTTTTGTTTATTTTTACATGCTGTTGGGGATAGACTTTTGCAAGAATCGGAGGCCATTGGAGCATTTTATTTTAAATTAGAAAAGGTGCTAAATGCGCGGGATTCTATCCAGGGTCGTAGTGGTCGAAAACCAACGGTTTAGACCACACGTCTACATAACATCTCTTGATTTTTATGCTCAATTAAACGTTGATATATTGTCACAGTCGACATAGACCCATGTAAATATTTTCATTAATAATTATTATTTGAATTCATCATGAAAAGTTACATTAGAATCAACATCAGGTTTTCTCCGGCAAAAAAAAAAAAGAAGTTTTTTTTTGTATACCTGTGTAATTTAACTTATCAAGGTATATACAAATCAAGGTTGATTTGTTTATTCTTTGTTAACATAGTGCAGCCACGGCGTTCTTCATTCTTTTTGTAACCTTACCAAAATAAAGCGTTAGCTTCAATGAGAACTCGTTCTGGTTTATTCTACGGTACAATGCAAACCGCTGAGCAAAACCCATTTACATCTCAAGGTATAACAATATATAGTATTTATATAATAGCAATACACACCAATAGGATTAATAGAGAGTCTACAGAAAGCAAATATGATGACAGTATAATAAAGTAGATTAAATAAATTGTGTTAAGTATCAAAGCTTTTATATCAAAGTAAACTTATCTTTATATATAGGAGCACATTTAATTTCTTCATCCAATACTTCGTTTGGCAAGAAGCTTTTAGTGAACAAAGTTGTGTAGGGGACATGTAAAAATTATTGTTTAGTTTTCTATTTTATGTAAATTTTATTGCTTTTTAAAAATTCGTATTTGTTTGTTGCAAATATGCAAAATATTTATTGTCTAATTTATATTTTTTTTCTTTAAAACTTTACACAAATAAATTTACTGGCAATGCGTTTCTTTTAGATATCATCAAATATTATCTCTACAGACCTTACTGCAATGATATGAGTTATTGAATGAGAGGGCTTGGCTCATCAGTAGTGAACCCTCTCAGCGGTTTCGCCAAAGAGAGGGTTCACTACTGATGAGCCAAGCCCTCTCATTCAATAACTCATATCATTGCAGTAAGGTCTGTAGAGATAATATTTGATGATATTTAAAAGAAACGCATTGCCAGTAAATTTATTTGTGTAAAGTTTTAACGATAGATGGCAATAAAATTTAATTTACTAATATATTTTTCTATTTGACTGGATTCATTTCTTCTTTTTGTTGTCTGAATATAGTGACAATAGCGAGGTATAACCTTAGTGATTACAATAAAACAAAATTTGATTTTACAAGAAATGTTTATGTGGATTATTGTTAATTAACCACCACAGTTGCGCTTTGTGTTTAGCGGATCACTTCAAGTGCGACTGTTGTTGAATTTGTGAAACAACTAGCTATTTTACTCAAGTTTTTCCTCCCAAAGAAATGTTTCTGCCCATCAAATATATAGGTTTAACAAATACTGTATATCATTATTAGATAATAATTATGATATTTGTTAGATATTAGAACAATAGTATGATGATAGGATATCCTTATTATCATCACCATAGAACGACGTTAACAAGTTTTACCACAAATGTTTCTTTTTTTCAGAACGAAAAACCGTAATTTTAATTATTTAAGGAAAAATAACGACTATTGCTATCTTTAGGGATGAAGTATGAAAGGGTGAATTGTCTTCTTCTTTCTTATCTCCACTCAATCATATTTGGGTATCAAGTTGTGACCCTTGATGGTGTCTGTTGACAACCATCATGACTGGGTGAAGTAGAATGCGTCTGCCTTTGTCATTAAGACTGGGAGCACTACTCAGTGGCAGGCCGACTTAGCTCCAAAAGAAATAGCCGCCTCTGACATGAGGAACAAACGCCATGTGCAGCTGCTCCTAACATGGAGTACAAACATTGCTCATCCTGTATCAGGAGCCCTTACAGGGTACTATCAGCCGGGCCAGCTGAACCCAGGTTTTTTTAGCGAGCTTGTTACTGCTCCCGCTCCTCCTTTTTCATCCGGGCTTGGGACCGGAAAAGGCGGAGTTTGAATTGAAAACGGTAAAAGGGTGAATTGTGAAGAGTAATGATGAACGGAAAAATAAAAGTGTCCAGGGATGTGAAAATATTTTTCCGTTCATCATCACTCTTCACAATTCTTCCTTTCATACTTCATCCCTAAGTATAGGAATAGTCGTTATTTCTCCTTTAATAATTAAAATTACGATTTTTCGTTCTGAAAAAAAAATATTTGCGGTAAAAATTATTAAACGTCGTTCTATAATCATAGTTGCATCATATTGTATTATAATCACCATTACAATCACTTTATATCTCCACATTATGATATTTTGTTACTTTCACTAAGCACCCACCCAAAGTGTTGATTTTCAATGCACGCACCAATTCTGTCAGGAAGATAAGCTGCGATGAAATAAACGCCGAATCTGTATTGGCTAGGGTAATATCGAGTTTTCTGAGAACAACAACTACAAATAAATATCGCCTTCCATTTCTATATATAATCTAGATAAAAAACGAATTGTAATTCTACAAGCTATATTACGGAATATATGCAAAATTTATGAATATGCAAATGTTCTACTGTCAGGCACTTTAAAATATTAGTTATCTAAAAGGATTTAGAGTGATGTAGCGCGTGGTATTTAAACATTCATTATCTACATAGCGAAATATATTTCTCTTTTCGTTTCTCCTATTCCTTCAGTGCCTTCTTCTACTGAGGGTGGGCCACATGGTCTCTCCATATCTCCCTCCTTCAGTGCCTTCCTCTACTGAGGGTGGGCCACGTGGTCTCTCCATATCTTTCTCCTTCAGTGCCTTCCTCTACTGAGGGTGGGCCACATGGTCTCTCTATATCTCACTCTTTCAGTGCCTTCTTCTACTGAGAGTGGGCCACATGGTCTCTCCATATCTCCCTCCTTCAGTACCTTCCTCTACTGAGGGTGGGCCACATGGTCTCTCCATATCTCTCTCGTTCGGTGCCTTCTTCTACTGAGGGTGGGCCACATGGTCTCTCCATATCTCCCTCCTTCAGTACCTTCCTCTACTGAGGGTAGGCCACATGGTCTCTCCATAGCTCCCTCCTTCAGTACCTTTTTCTACTGAGGGTGGGCCACATTGTCTCTCCATATCTCCCTCCTTCAGTGTCTTCCTATACTGAGGGTGGGCCACATGGTCTCTCCATATCTCCCTCCTTCAGTGCCTTCCTCTACTGAGGGTGGGCCACATGGTCTCTCCATATCTCCCTCCTTCAGTGCCTTCCTCTACTGAGGGTGGGCCACGTGGTCTCTCCATATCTCCTTCCTTCAGTGTCTCACCCTCAGTTGAGGAAGAGTGCAGAGTCGAACCGCTTTTCACATGTGTAGACATGTGGTGCACTTACAGTAAAAGCAGTCGCCTACTTCTACCAACCATGATTATCATGGCCTGTACCACGTGTACTAGGGATAAGCAAAAAATAAACCTTAATTCATCTTTTCTAAGCTTCTGTTTCTACCGTATGATCAGAAGTCGAATGTTTATACATTGGTCTACCATTGCCGTCTCTTAGATTGTCTGAATTGTAATAGAAGCTGGTCTAGAGGTGTACAAGAAGTATCATAACCCATCTTTCACTAGGTAAATATATGTTTTTACTAGCTATCCAGTCTGCTGTCCTTATACATTGGTCTACCATTGCGGCCGCTGGGATTATCTGAATTGTAATAGAAGCTGTCAGTGTCGAGAGGACCAATGACTCTCATGAGACTCTGAATAAATATACCAGAATTTATTCTATTCGAGATATATATATATTTTTCCTATTATATAATTTCGTTAATTATCATAAAATATGTTAATTACTTTAGGTATTTATTTAAAAATTGAAGAACTCGAAGAGGCAATGAAGAAATACTTACAGACAACTCAATTAACTCCATATCTAAGCTGTAGAGGGAGCTACAATGTGTCCACTGGGAGTTAGCCTGATAGATTGCCCAAGTCCTTAGTCAAATCGATTTATTCTCTATGAAATATAACTCAGTGAATAAATAATGAGATTTAGAATTTATAGAACATTAGTTATATATCTTAATGATATATTACATGATTGTCTTCTATACTTTTAAACTAATTTTAAACATGTTTAACCTATATCTGCATTTCGATTTTAAGTACCCTTTTCTTCAGTTATATGGAAATGGTAAATATCTTCTCAATAGGATTCAACATACAGTCTGAATATGGCTGCTTTGTATTTGTATTCAGCATGTTGAAATATTTTATTATCCGAAAGCTCTCGCCAAGCTTATACCTTTTCAATAAAGACACCTCGACGCCGTTAGATTTTATCTAATCTTATAAATGATAATCTGGCAATTCCTACTATTGTCTTCTTCTTTCTTATCTCCACTCAATCATATTAGGGTACTGGGTGAAGTAGAATGCTTCTGCCTTTGTCATTAATACTGGGAGCACTACTCAGTGGCAGGCCGACTTAGCTCCAAAAGAAATGGCCGCCTATGACATGAGGAACAGACGCCATGTGCAGCTGCTCCTAACATGGAGTACAAACGCTGCTCATCCTGTATCCCTGGATTAGGAGCCCTTACAGGGTACTATCAGCCGGGCCAGCTGAGCCCAGGTTTTTTAGTGAGCTTGTTACTGCTCCTCCTCCTCCTTTTTCATCCGGACTTGGGACCAGCAAAAAAGGCGGAGTTCCTCCTATTGTAATTCTAAGATATATTTGTTACCTATGTAACGATATTTCTCTATCTACCTTTATTTTCATAGAACTTTTCCATTAACATGGATAACTGAGTAGTCTTTTATATTGTCACTGAATATTTATTGTAAATTCTCTGTTGTTATGATTTCATTAGTTCTGTTATGAGAATTCAAAACTATTATAGACACGTATGATTCTTTTAAAAATGAAGTAATATCTACTGTCCTTACTGCAATGGAAAAAAATTAATGGGGGACCTGGCTCATCAGTGGTGAACCCTCCCAGCGGTTTCGCCAGTTTAAGCGGTTTCACCACTGATAAGCCAGCCCCCCCCCCCCCATTAATTTTTCCATTGCAGTAAGGGCAGTAGATATTGTTTATTTTTTAAAAGAATCATACGCGTCTATAATAATTTCGAATTTTCACTCTGTTGTCAGTTTATCAACTAAAACATTTGGCTATGTCATTACTCCTTACCTTTTTTGAAGATTTTTACTTGTAAAATTATTATCATGATTTGTATTCTATAGATTTTGTTAATAAATTATTTTTACTTTTGGAATACTTGTCTTCTCTGCAGTGACAATATAATGGCATTATATTTAATTATTTTATATTCTAGTTTTATATTCAATTCCATTTTTATTAATCACTTATGAGATGTCTTTTGAACTTTAGATAGAACAATTTAGAATGTGGTAAGAGTATCCAAGCTAAATTCAAATGATAAAATTGACTTTTTATTTTAATTGTAATATTTCTGTAATTTTATTGCTACTTAAATATAGCTTATCGTAAATATTGAGGCTGCAATGGCCGGCATTCATATTTCTTGAAAATAAAGATACTTCGGCCAGTAAATCTTTTTATTACCTCGTATGTTGTACAAAATTTTTAAATATGGAGGGCCAACCGCTGGCCAATGTCGGCATTATGCCCCGAGAAGGCTCCACAGCAAGGACCAGTTCACCTTGTCTGGTACGTCGACGATGGGCTCCCACCTCGCGATGAACCGGGCGATCGGCAGGGCCGCCAGGCGAGGGCGTTCCAGGGCGCGGCGGGCCGAGCGGGTGGTGATCTTAGTAAAGGCCCTTTAACGCCTTGCTAAATGTTTTAATTTTTGTTTGCTCCTGACGAGGACAAAAGATTTTTATCGAAACGTCGAGATAATAAAAAGATTTGCTGGCCGAAGTATCTTTATTTCAAGAAATAAATATAGCTTAGTGAGATTTCATCAGGATTACTCTTTTATCGACATCGTTTTTAAAATCCACAATTATAATCCTGATTGTTAATATTTCAGCTTGGTCTTATGGTGATCCTGTAATATACTTATTGTTTTCCCATTGGAATAAATATATTTCTTTACTAATATATAAGAAAACGTGTGTGTGTTTCTGTGTGCATGCGTATGTGTGTTTATGTATGTTATATGTGCTTGTGTGTGTTTCTGTGTGCGTTTGACAATTGACAATTAAATAATTTTTATTGACCGCTGGTCAACAATTACTCACGAGGAGTCAAAAGGGCAAACTATGTACATTGATCAGGAGGGCAAGGCTACCCTTAGCTTGTGAATACCCCTGCGAATGGTGGGATGGCTGTTCCGAGTTCGCTCGAGAGCAGCGTCAAGGAAGCCCGCGAGGTTACTCCCCTGCTCAGGTGAGAGATCCCCGAGTAGATCCAATCTATCTTCGCGGTATAAGACCGCAAACATGACGGCATCCAGGGAAATCCCTGGCTCCAGCAGGGGCCCAAAGCCGGGTTCAGCGATCATTTTATTGAAGGTTGTATCTAACTCCGGCATCAGGTCGTCGTCGTCCTCCATCGGGTCAGGCGGTGGAAGCGGAGGTGTAGTCGTGGCCGGTGTCGTCTTTTGCCCCTGGGGAGTGGGCGGTGTTGGCTCAGCGAGCCGAGGCGCAGGCAGTGGGGGTACACAGCGCTCATCTTCCGTCATCGGAACGTCCTCCTCCATCTCCGTCGGGGCGGGCGGCGGGGGTGTAATCAAAGCAGGTGTCGGCTTGTTGGAAGTGAGCGGCGTTGGATGAGATGGTCGAGGCGCAGGCAGTGTGGAAGTAGGGGGCACTGCGGCTGGACCGGTCCTCAGCTCTGACATGACCTGTCGCAAGACCTTATAAATGTTGCTATTTACTCCGGGCCTTAGGTCGAGGATTTGGTTTATTAGGCCGGCAAGAGCATTGCTCTGCGGAGGGGTTAGATGCTGACCGCGCTTTCGCGCCTTGGTCTTCGAGGAGAGGAGGTCCAGGACCTCCTCCCGCCCAAGACCAAGGGCGCACGTTCCAGCAAACGAAACCCCGGGGTTTCTCTTGAGGAAGGCCTCAAGGTCGGGTCTCGTCTTACGCCCTGATGATGACGGGGAGGGCGGCACAAGGGTCCCCTGTGCATGCAGAGGACCAGGAGGGGCGACGGAGGCTGGCAGGGCTTGAAGCACTTCTCCGGGGGGCTGAGAGGAGGGCGAGGGTCCGCGGGTGGTGCCTCTGTTGGCTCCATTGCCTGTGGGGCGCTGTTGGAGGTGGGCGGCGCCAGCACTTCGGCTGCAAACTCCATGGGCTCAGAAGGAGGAGCCACGGCGTCTGAGGATGTTCTCGCAGGCAGGGCGGTAGGAGTGCCGGGAGCTGATGTCTGTGGCGCAGGGCGCTTTGGTGACGGAGCTGGAGCCGTTGGTGTTGGGCGGTTCGGCTGCCGGGACTCGGTGGACGATGCACCAGATAGAAGGGGTGCCGGCTGTGGCTGGGCGTTGTTGGAGGCTCTCCCAGGAATGATGGGGCAGTTGGCCCTACGGTAACCCTGCCGGCCGCATCTGGAGCACTTAACTCCATAAGAGATGAATGCCGACAAGACGTTACCCTTGTTTCGGATGATGACGCGGGTCGGGATCTTTTCCAAGGCAATGCCCTCCTTAAGGAGGATGAATGCCTCGCGTCGTCCATCCGTGAAGGTATACCTTCCGGCTCTCAGCCGGATGGGGACGATGGAGGTCACGTCACCGTAGGGCTTGAGGGCCTCGATGACGGCGGCGTCGTCCACGAAGAACGGCAAGTTTCCGACGGTGATCCTCTCCGCCCTTTTCTTGAAGGGGAAGGCCCTGAGGTGGGTGTGGCCAATATCAAGACCGTCTCTTATAAGTCGCTCCGCCAGGGCCTTGGTGGACAGGCCCACCAGCATATGGCCGTCCATTTTCATCACCTGGAGCACATTCCCGGCTCCTCCGACCAGCTCTTCCACCGCCTGCAGGTAGTAGGTGGACCCGAAGCCCGGGCAGTGTTCCACGAAGACGCAGTTGTCTTCTGTTGAAGAGCGCTGGCGTGCTCTGGCGTCGGCGATGTCGGCCTGTGTAGCCCTGATCATCTGGACCCCCGTAGCTCCACCCGCAGGTGGCCGTCTTCGCGGGGTTGGGCCGGTCCTTCTGGAGGCCGCGACACCGCTGGAACGTTGTTCGACAGGGCGGCTCGGTGACTCCCTGCGTCTTCGCTTGTGTTTGACCACGGTGAAGCCATCTTCAGCTGATTCTGCAGCCTCCATTTGCTCGGCCCAGTTTGTCGCAGCGGCCAAGGCGCCGCTCGTTGATGGCGTGACGTCAGCGATACACGCCGCGGCAAAATTTACATGCTGTCTGTCGAAAGGTAGATTAGCATAGTCGCCGCTAGCATTGGCTATTCTAGATTTTTCATCTTGAGATTGATTATCCGCGGATATCTCCGCAACGGCTTGACTTTCAAAGCCGAGCCTTCCAGGCTCGTGTTCAGCTCGATGAGGGCTTCCAGCCCATACCAAGTTCGTCGCTTCCAGCGATTAGATTCGAAATAATATATTTTTTTACAGAGATGGTACTATTCCCCACCGCGATATTGTCCGCCTCCAGGCGATGACGGGGTCCTCGATGGTCTCACGCAGCCCGACCTGTACGAAGTATAGGTAGATCCTCGATTTGGCTGATGCGAGGATAGCCAGTTCTTCGTCGACTAGGCCATTCCCGAAGATCCAGGATTGTAGGTCAGGGGGTCTTCCGATGATGTTGAATGCCCCCCGGACGAGAGGCCTGATGTGGGGGCAGCTCCAGTATCAATGACCCAGGGAGCCATCGGGGGAGCCGCAGTCAGGGCAGGAAGGACCGGCAGAAGCTAGATGGTCAGGGTGAGGCAGGGCATGGAGGGCCAACCGCTGGCCAATGTCGGCATTATGCCCCGAGAAGGCTCCACACCGCAGCGAGGACCAGTTCACCCTGTCAGGCACGTCGACGATGGGCTCCCACCTCGCGATGAACCGGGCAATCAAGGCCGCCAGGCGAGAGCGTTCCAGGGTGCGGCGGGCCGAGCGGGTGGTGATTTAAGTAAAGGCCCTTGTTGTCCCTCGTAGGACAACGGCCTCGGCCAGGCTGGACTCTCCAAAGCTCGCCTGGAGGTTCTCCGCCACGATGTTCCGGCAGAAGTGTGTGTTTCTGTGTGGTGCTTGTGTGTGTTTCTGTGTGCCTGTTTGTGTGTGCCTACTTGGATGTATGCTTGTTCCATCTAAGTCTCACCAATTTTTTAACCTTTCCGATGAAACCCTGACACCATATAGAGTTATATTTATCATTAAAAAAGCATATATTGGATTAAAATATAAGTTATTTACCAATATTTCAGTTGGCTGAACGCCAACCTTTTTCAAGGTGTTACAACATATTAATGTGTGTGTGTGTTTTTTTTTTCGTGTAGGTAAAATATTTTATTGGACTTTTAGATTTTTAGCGAGCATCGACGAATAAATAGCAGAGGCGATAGACCATGCAGTCCATCAGCTTTCGTGTTGACTTTTTTTTTCGTCCTGGTATAACCCCCATGAAGTTGAACATTAGGTAGTGGGCTGGCGTGAGATGGTATTCCAACCGCCGCGGTAATACCAACGAAACGCCGCCTTGGTGATCTCTCGATCTGATCCTAAACAGATCGAAACATGTTGTCACAAGTATGGGATGGCGGTTTTGTATAAATACTTATCTTCAGGCCTTCATAGCAGGTGGATTTTGTGGGCAGAGTGACAAAGATCAGGTATCAGCAGCTTGGACTTTCATAGATATATCCAGGTTGGGAACAGTAAAGGGTAATATTTTTCATCCCCGATCGATTCCAACAGGGTACAATTCGTCCCATGCAAAGGGCCAGACTTTGAAACTTGGTCGCCAACATATCGTTCCGCAAGGGCTCTATGTCCAGGTCCCTATTTGCTGCACTTGGGTCGTTTAAAACCGATTCCACCAGACTCGTTCTCAAAAGCCATATTTTGCAGCTCTGGCCAAGCCACATAGGTTTTGACGCGCCATTTTCGAGGACCAGATTTTGCAGCCCTCGCGGCTTGATTTATTTCGTCAAAATACGATATAAGAGAGATTATATATGACATATATTTGATTTCGCGGAACCATTATACCAATAAAAAATTAGCAAAACTTCAAAAAAATTATGATCTGAATATTATAATCCAATCGTGATAGGTAGCGGCTCGATAATGTGAAGTTCCTGCTTGGCTGTGTCATAAACTCTCGAAGGATTTTCCGCATATCGGTCTGCATATCAGTAAAGTAACGCAGAATGAATTGCGCATCTGAGCAGCCATTTTGAAATCGGGAGTTTCGTGAAGCAAATATGGTCTATAAATAACTCTATCTCTGTTATTTTTTATAGGTCTTGAATCAGATTTCTTTCGAAATTTCTTACAATAATTTTTTTGCGGATTTTAGTCACTGCGAAGTTGTTAGAGCAACAATATCCTTAACTAAAAAATCAGATTGTTTTTATTCAATCGGCGGCTGTTAATTTGACAAAACAGCTCCAAATTTCCGCGAAATCGACAATATTTCTTTCTTGGGTATTCAATGGTAGATCTTCAAACAATTCTACTTATCAACTTGCTAAAAATTCATAAATTATTCTTCGAAATAAGCAGCGTTTAAAGGAATGTCCAACTTGCAAAAAATAGTTCTCAAAAATGGCTTTAAAAATGTATCCATTGTTGCTACTATAGCGATTTTTTTTCTTTTAGCGAATTTTTTTTTTCTTTTTGAAATTTTATTTCGAGATAAAAAAAAAATATATATTTAGAGTGATTTGATATCGCGAATTAGAAAGACGTTCAAATTTCATCAAGTACAACCGCCAAATTTTCGCTTTTACCATAAAAAAAAACAATATAAATTAAAACTAATATTTTTGAATGAATCTATACATTTTACCTATAAACAACTTGAAATAACAATAGAAATGAAATAAAAACTGATAATTCAAAAAGAAACAATCCATTGAATATAGATTTGTAAATATATGAATGAAATGTAAACAAACATAGCAGTATTGTTCATATTAATGTGTATGTCAACAACAATCTCAGCACCACATAACGTCAGTAGAATTAAGATTTACAAAAATATTTCTGCTTATATTAAATGAGGATAAAATTTTATATATACAAGTATTAAAAATAAAAAAGGCTTTTCCTGACCAGGAGCACATGTGCTTTTCAGATGGCAGAGCGCCATCTGGTGGAACAGAAATCAACTAAACATTGATTTAGCCTGTTCCCTGATATTTGACCAACCCAATTTTTGATAAATCAAGAAAAGCCATCCACGAACGCGTTTCGCGCGGTTGGCGCTCGTCGTGATTTATTAAGAAATTGGGTTGGCCAAATATAAGTGAACAGGCTAAATCAATGTTTAGTTGATTTCTGTTCCACCAGATGGCACTCTGCCTTCTGTAAAGCACATCTGCTCATGGTCAGGATATTCCTTTTTTATTTTTAATATCAACACCTGACCATTTTATTATTTTTTTTTTGAAATTATTTTTTACACATACAAGTATATATTATGGACAAAATACTTTTGGAAAATAAGGATGTGAATATATTTTTAATATTAACAATAACGCCTATTTTATATTTACAATTATTTGTATTATGCGTAAAAACATTTTTATATAAAGATAAAATAGAAATAACATTATATATAAAAAAAATGATAAACTAAAATTTTATCTAAAACACAAAGAGCATAAAATGTTTGAAAAGTTGGTTAAATTAAAACATTGATAATATATGTTAAAAATAATAATGTGAAATTTGAACTAAATTATGATTTGAAAATGAGAAAATAATTTTAAAAATGATATCACACAATAGAGTTATATGTATTAGAAGAAGTCACTATGATAGTTTTTGAAAACAAGAATATATAAATTAGTTCTCTAACGAGCAAATTTGCATAATTCGTTTTGTACCACAAGAGTTTGCTCAATATTTGAAAGTTGGAAACTGTAGTATGTGAATAGAAGTGTGTCACATGGCAGTGTGTACTTGAGCATCGGCTGGGTGTGCGGCAGATGAGACGCAGGTGAGGCGGGGAATGTCCTCGCTGTGCTTCGTGTGTCAGCTGCCCATCCTCAGTCACCAGAGCTGGGACACCTGGGAGGATGACCAGGCCGACGAGGACCCCGCGGCAGCCGGGGACTGGAGCGAACTGTCCGTGCCTGAAGTCCGGGAGCCTGAGTCCGCCGACACCTACCACGAGGACTGCCTCAAGTGTGTCACCTGCGGGACCCGTATCCAGCCTGCCAACCGCCGTGGCTCGGGACGTATCGATACCCGGGTCTTCTGCCCGCTCCACTTCCCCGACGTGGCAGGCGGTGGTGTGGGCGCGGGGGAAGAGTTCTTAAGAAAGCTGCGAGGATTCAGACGCCAGTGTCTGGGTAGTGCGGAGGCCCGGCGTAAGAGCAGCACGACCCTCCAATTCCCGGTGCCCGTCCAGGCGTGCCCCGGGAGCGGCATGTGCGACGGCTTCCCGCATGCCATCAGACTAACACCCGGCTACTGGGTGGAGTGCAGCGGCTCGCCGTCCCGCCGTACCCTCACCCCGGCCCGCTCGCCCATACATCCCAACCTGGAGCTGGTGACCTTCGAGGAGGAGACCTTCGAGCGGTACTTCTACGGCAGGGAGCACTGGAACTACTTCACCAACGACGAGGCGCTGGGGCCTGTCATCCTGAGCATCAAACAAGAGAACGTCAACAACAGAGACCAGTTCAGGTAGGTTCTTTCTCTCTTTTTCAATTCTTAGACCCACACACAGACCAACTATACGCTTAAAATACATTTTTACCAAAACACAAAGTATTGTTTCTAACTTCAGGCCGTATATATGAGCCATGAGCTTGACAAATCGTCTTGACTATATAAAAAGAAACGCATCGCGTACAAGTACTTGTATGTATGCCTACTTGTATTTGTTTTTAAAATGTTTTGAAGGATTCGGTGTTTGTTTACCTTTTGTAAATTCCACTACACTCGTTAACTCCTATCTGACCTGTTAATCCTGAGTGAAACCGTACGATATATTTCATATATACACAATGTAGAGGTAGTACTGTAATCGTATATATTAAACTACAAATTACTGAAATACTACATAGAAGAACAACCTGCCCATTTCTCTCCTCCAGCTACTGAGTAAATTGATGATTGTGCCAGCTGACAATACCTCCGCTGCACCAGGTTATGAAGTCTTTCTACCGGGCATGATAAGTTGGAGTTTTTTTAATTCGAATTTTGGGTGTCTTCAATGCTTTAATATATTCTTGGGATGATTAGTTGATTTCAAGTTTTAAATTCATTTATATAAATGTAGAGCAAAAAACATATGAATATACAAAAAATTAGTAAGACTGGAAATATCTTTATTTACGGGGCTGCTAAACAAAATAGATGATTTTTGAGCCCCAATGGCGGCATAAAGCGGAATATATACAAACCACTATGACCAGGCTGGGGAGGCTAAGGACAGGATCTCCGTCAGGGAAGAGGCAGGTTAGGCCGGATATATAGTAAGGCTGGGTAGATATGCAAAATCGGTAGGTTGATAAGATTCGTGATTCCTAAGAACAAGTATTTTACACCAGCGGCGCGATCTGAACGCAGGTTTTTTCATAGAACGTGGCACTGCTCTTTCCTCGGGGTTAGGAATAGCATTGGCGAAGTCAAGAGCATTTGTTATCATTGCTAAGGACTTTCTGTCGTTGAATATAGAATAAATGCTAAAAAGAAAGAGAAATAGACAGTCTAAACCTGTGCTAGACTTGGATGGATTATCTTTTAAAAAGAACTGTGCTAAGCGTCCGCACAAAGTTGGTTACTCTCGAAAGACCTCACAGCCACTACAACCGATCTACAACAGTTCCTGTAGTACAAGTTTACGTAGTTGTCCATATGATGATATCGAATGTAGATCATATACACTCATGGACAAAACTTAAGGTAGTTGTATCTTTAAGCATGTATATCGGGATTCTGACAATAACTCTGAAAGATATAACGGTGACCTTTATTGAAGACACGCGAGATAACCAAGTGTGAACAAAATTGTCTCTTGCTACTTAAAAAAAAAAAAAAAATAGACGTCCGGCGACAAAGACTTTCCATTTCCTTAAGTTTTGTCCATGAGTGTATTTCAAGATAAACATATGAATAGGATTCACTAACCGGAACAAATTTGGAAAATAAAACACATTTCGCTTATATATACTTCTAATATATTTAAATTTCTATATTTAATCTGTATATATATATGTATATATATATATATATATATATATATATATATATATATTTATATATATATATATATATATATATATATATATATATATATGGAAGCAATGGTCGCCTCTCCCGTCAAAATAAACGTCAGAATCTGACGCCATCTATTGACCGTCGCCGCAACTAGCGGCATCGGGTCGGTGACAAAGCCACAACACCAACTTTGGCAAACTGATAAGCGTCCACCTAGAGACCATGGTTTCGGGCTAATGGCCCTCGTCAGTCTAGGGCGGACTTTATTCCATGAGATCCGCACGGGATCTAATGGAATCCTCACAATCTACCAAAGAGGTGTTTTGCTGGCAATGTGGCTGGGCCAAATCTATTGGAAAAACATAGATGGAAAATTTGCCGGGAGGAAATTAATCCATGGAAGCAATGGTCGCCTCTCCCGTCAAAATAAACGTCAGAATCTGACGCCATCTATGTTTTGCCAATAGATTTGGCCCAGCCACATTGCCAGCAAAACACCTCTTTGGTAGATTGTGAGGATTCCATTAGATCCCGTGCGGATCTCATGGAATAAAGTCCGCCCTAGACTGACGAGGGCCATTAGCCCGAAACCATGGTCTCTAGGTGGACGCTTATCAGTTTGCCAAAGTTGGTGTTGTGGCTTTGTCACCGACCCGATGCCGCTAGTTGCGGCGACGGTCAATAGATGGCGTCAGATTCTGACGTTTATTTTGACGGGAGAGGCGACCATTGCTTCCATGGATTAATTTCCTCCCGGCAAATTTTCCATCTATATATATATATATGTGGTAATGTAGTAGTAGTTTATGCTGTTGGATGAATGCAGTGTGGCATGTTGGCTAGAAGAAGTCGTGGTTGTTGAGCGATGGGTGGTAAGGACACACAGGAGACAGGATCCAGAGGCAAAAACCCGTGAGGAAATAGATCGGGGAGGAAAGATAGAAGGTCCCAGAACAACCCCTAGAACAACTGGCGTCGAGGCCACTTCGGTGAGAACTGAACTTTGATCATCCCTCTAGCCGCTTATAAGTCGTTTTTAAGTAAGATAAGTCCCCTAGGGGAGATAATGAAGTCGTGATACTTGTTTACCAAGGGGGTTGTTTGTTAACCTCGCTATCTTCCCTCTTTCCTTGTACTCCCACACAGGCCATTTTATTTTACATATTTCCAAAAATTATGACAGATGTCCCCCCTTTCAAAGAAGAATTTGTGCAGGAAATTCTTTGAGGGTGGGAAATAATTTGGCTCTGTACAAATTAATTTTATGTGTAGGTTAATATGGTACAGAGTGTAGGTATGGACAATCATAGCTATGTACAATATGGATACGTGAATGAGGAGGTGAAGAGAATGGAAAGGTGGAAAGTAAGAGAGCTGTAAAGTAAGTGGTTCAACATTCTAAAATGAACAAAGGAAGCCATTAGAAAGAGGCTGGAGCAAATAGTCATCTCTGCAGCATTCGTCAACAAAACGTATTGAGACATTTTACAGAGATACTTTAGAATGAAGGAGATTGATTAGGCAGACAACTTATGTGCGGTTCTCTTGATGACACTAAAATTAATAAATTTAACAAATAATGGACATGCACGTACGTGAAAAAGACCTTCGGGGTCGAGTGAGAAAAAAAAGTGGACCTTTGCGGTCAATTGACAAAAAATAAGACCTCTGAGGTCGAATGGTTGAAAAAAAAAAAGCCTTGACTTTCAGAACCTAAGTTTCAATGTAGGAATAGATACACTGCAGAAAGACTGAGAGGTTCAGCGAAAGATTGGTCATTGGTTCATAAAAAACATAAGTTGATGTACGAAAAACTAAAGAACAAGAGTTTTTTTTTTTTTTTTTTCAAGAGCGATGGGGAAGGATAAGAAAAAAATTTCGAGAGAACATGTTATTAAGAAGACAATAAGGCATTGTAAGCTTGAAAGGTTGTGGCATGATATCTGAAAATTGTCCATTAATTGAATTATAAATGAGAGATATGTATGATAAATATAAAAGGAAAAGTTTTAAAACAACAAAAAAAAAAACATAAGTAAAAGTGACTTAAAAGTTGAAATAAATTTTGAAATTCATAAAAAGTGCGTGTGTGGTGGGGATTAAATAAAATGAGATTTGAAAATTAACAATGAATAACAATAAAAGATAAAAGTTGGTCGAGGTGAAATTAAAATTGTATTGGAGTTAATAAAAGGTTGAGGGGGAATATATAGAAATAAAAGACTAAATACATATTGGTTAACATGTTTGAACACAAAAAAAAATTGAAATAATTTTTAGGTAAAAAGATTGATATGGCCTATGCCCATTTAGTCGTATATATAATGTATGTTGGCGAGAGAGATTTTTTTTACTGTTATTCAAATACAGTAGATATATTGTTTATGATAGTTTCAGGTAGAAATGGTTCTACAGTGTGGACACGATTTTAAGAGGAAAAAAAAATTGGTCGCAGATGAATGAAAAGTGAGATAATTTGGTTGATTTGATAAAAAAAAAGTTCACGCAATGCCATGATGTGATAGTACTACACATAAGTTGTTGTAAATTTGGGGTTACTCTCTGGTGACCAGTTTGATTAAGGGGGCATTAATAGTAAATATTAATATTTAAAAATGTGTAACTCTTTAAAGTTAATCAATTTAAGGAATTGAATTATAGTTAAATAAATGAAGTAAATTTAAACATAAAATGGGCATATTATGGTTTTAAAATTGATATGAGATAAGTTATTTAGAGCATGAACTGTGCTAAAAGTGGGCTAACATGGATGTGATATATATAACAAGCAAAAATGTAAACGGATGAAATCACAATAAAGTTAAACACTCACTGTTGATGGGTTCTGTTGGACTTCGAAGCTGGGTTGTGTTGAAGACTTGGTTCATGTTGGAAAGTCCCGATGGGGAATGTGGTTGCCGTACATGGCGTGTAGACGAGTCCGCGGGACGTAGGCGGCTTGATCCGCTCGTGGTGGCGTAGACTGGCAGGGGACGGCGTTGTTGGAAGAAATTATTCCAGTGGGGTTTTCAATTACTCTACTACAGTCGGAATGCTCGCAGTCACCAAAGCTCTCGTAGCACTTCTCCTCACTGAGACTGGGGCTGTCTCGCTTGTCCGGCGTGCTAGAGTCACTAAGGGCTGTGTCCTCTAACAGTTGGCGGTTGTCATGTTGAGGGTTCTTGGACATCTCATCTTCCACAATCAGCTCATGTGGATCAGGGGTAGTGGGATCTTGGGAAGTATGTGCAATTGGGACTTGGGAAGTTTGTTCAATTGGGACTTGGGAAGTTTGTTCAATTGGGACTTGGGAAGTTTGTTCAATTGGGACTTGGGGAGTTTTTTCAATTGGGACTTGGGAAGTTTGTTCAATTGGGACTTGGGAAGTTTGTTCAATTGGGACTTGGGAAGTTTGTTCAATTGGGACTTGGGAAGTTTGTTCAATTGGGACTTGGGAAGTCTGTTCAATTGGGGCATGGAAAGTCTGTGCAATTGGGACTTGGGAAGTCTGTTCAATTGGGACTTGGGAAGTCTGTGCAATTGGGACTTGGGAAGTTTGTTCAATTGGGGCTTGGGAAGTTTGTTCAATTGGGACTTGGGAAGTCTGTTCAATTGGGACTTGGGAAGTTTGTTTAATTGGGACTTGGGAAGGTGCGACGTGGAATATTTGGGGCGTGGCTATTGGTTTTGTAATAGCTTGCTCGATGGAATGGATTTGCGCATCCCGGAGAGAAAACCTCTGTTCAGGGGTCTGTACCTGGTGGAGGAGAGTATTTCGGCGGCGAATGGTTTTTTGCGACATTTTTTGTTGCAATAATTCTGGCCACAGCACCGACATGGTGAAGATGGCAGGCTGTTTGCACTGTGGGAAGACCTGGATTTATATCTCTGGGTGCTGGTGTAGGGTCCCGAGATATAAGGTGGACCACTGCTCGCTTGGCGTGTCGTTGGCTGGGTATATTCCCGAATCCTTGTTACCCTTTCATACCACTCGGTTAGGGAGGTTGGCGGTATGATCCTTACTAACTGTTGGTCACCGAACTGTTGGTCCTTCGGTCAAGGTTTCCAAGATAGCCTCTTGAGGCAGGCCTAGTTGTAGCCCCATGGCGGTCTTGGTGCGGTAATATTCTTCCAGGGACTGACCTTGTAGGCGCAGGGCGAAGTATTTCGAGTAGGTAGCTTTGCTGGTCGAGGGGTAGAGATCCAGCAAGGCGTCTCTCGCCTGGAAGTAGTTCCGAGTGTCCAGCCGAAGCTGGTGGAAGTCTTGCAAGGGCTGTTTGACCAGGAACAGCGGCAGTCTGTCTAGTTTTTCGGAAGCGGAGAGTCCAGCTCGGTCCGCTCGGTTGTCGTAGGTCTCGAAGAAGCTTTGTGCTGGATACGCACCGTCATACTTGGGCACCTCTAAGTCTTGACGGGCCTTTGGGCGGAGATTTTGTAAGGCAATTGTGAGCTGGGTTACCAGGTTCTCCAGAGTGATTGGGACGGAGGGAAGCTCCACTCTCTCGTCGATCTGGTCTACCCCCGATGGGGTCTGGTTCTTGTCCTTGTTCATCCTGTCGACTTTTCAATGTGGTAATGTAGTAGTAGTTTATGCTGTTGGATGAATGCAGTGTGGCATGTTGGCTAGAAGAAGTCGTGGTTGTTGAGCGATGGGTGGTAAGGACACACAGGAGACAGGATCCAGAGGCAAAAACCCGTGAGGAAATAGATCGGGGAGGAAAGATAGAAGGTCCCAGAACAACCCCTAGAACAACTGGCGTCGAGGCCACTTCGGTGAGAACTGAACTTTGATCATCCCTCTAGCCGCTTATAAGTCGTTTTTAAGTAAGATAAGTCCCCTAGGGGAGATAATGAAGTCGTGATACTTGTTTACCAAGGGGGTTGTTTGTTAACCTCGCTATCTTCCCTCTTTCCTTGTACTCCCACACAGGCCATTTTATTTTACATATTTCCAAATATTATGACATATATATATATATATACTAGCGGATGTGTACCCGGCTTCGCCCGGGTTTTATCCGAGTGAAAGTTTGCCTACCGAATATTATATATTATGAAGTATAATAAACAATGTTAAAGATTAGTTTTAATTATTAATCAAGATTGTGTGTGAATATGTGAGAAAGATGTAATATCGTTGTTGTTTTCTTGGCCGACTGTTTTACATATGGTGTTATCTTAAAATTGCTTGTTTTGAATATTTTTTTAGATTGAGTTGAATGAATTGCTGATTTTTTTTTTTGTATTTATATATAAATAAAATTAACTCTGTTGATTTCTTTTTGTATTTAATCGATAACAGCGAAGTTACGCATGTTAAAGTTAGGAAAAATATTTTGATGTTAAGCAAAACCTGCTCCATCTCGTTTTACATAAATGTTGAAAATTTGGTCGAAATTGATGCATTGTAACGAAAGTTTTTAGCGAACACCACTTATGAAATTTCCATTTTATTAATATAGATAAAGTAGAACCTCCATGAGAGGACGCTCAAGTTAGAAAACACCTCTCTATAAAGAACAGTTTTCATTAGCAAAAATAACATTTTTACTATTTAGCAACTCTCCAGTAAGAAGACACCTCTCTTTAAAGAACAATTTGTCTCTGCAATTAGGTGTCCTTTACAGGGAGTTTCTACTCTATATATATTTATACTTGAAATTTTAATTTATTTAAAGTTTTCTCCAAAGAGGTGATATGCAGAATGCATTAAATTGGAAGAGAAGAGGAGTTACAACACCTACAGATGACTTTAAGGAAAGTTGCTGTGAATTTCCACTCCTGATGTAAAAAGAGCGACAATGTTCCAATCAATGACCCAGGAAGTTGTTAGACTGTCCATAGAGCGGCCCATATTGCCGTGGTTTATGACATGGTGCAACTAAGGGCTTTTACCCATATTACTGGGGTCGAAACATACGCCCCTCTGTCATTGTACCTATATAGGCTGTTTGCTAGGCCATTTTAACGATCTACCTATAAACGTTGTGAACATTCTATTTGAAACATTACTTATTTAGTTAGGATTTTGGTGTTTGCATTTATCTCTTCCCTTTGGAAAACAATACATAAAATATCATTTGGGCATAAGGCCATATCATGCCATCAGTCTATATCACATGTTCATCCCTGCCTATACAATTTATTCAAATAAACAAGAAATCCAAGGCTAGATTTCTTTAACTATTTTTATTTCTCTAGCTATGGGCCAACATACCCCGCAACAGAAATAGAAGTATGACTTCCAGATAAACTATACACGCCTTATAGTTAGCTGGAAGTCATGCTTCTAATTCTCCTGTTGAAGGGTATGTTGGTCCGTAGCTAGAGAAATGAAAATAGCTAAAGAAACCTGGCCTTGAATTTCTGGTTGATTTGAATAAATGTCTATATGAAACTAAACTATTCACCACGATTTTTTCTCTGTTTCAAACAAAATAATCATTATGATCGATCACGTGTCGTCATTGAGTCTTTTGGAATTCCCAAAACGTCCTTTAATTTGGTTACCAGTATTTATTTAAAATATTAACAGTTGTAATTGAAAACTTGATTCAGAATAATTGACGGTTGTGTGGAGTCATTGTATCTTCATTGATGTCTATTGTAAGTAATAAAGCGTATATAGTGTGTGTATTCACAATGGCTGAGTAAGTTTTACATCTTTGAAATAGATCATTGCTTGATGGTTGGTTGATTTGGTGAAAATTATTCAAACAAAATCATTTATCTTTTTATAATTTTTCGTATTTTTTTTTTTCAAATATAATACTACTGGATCAAAATATCATTTTTAACCAATATTTCAGTTGGCTGAACGTCAACCTTTATCAAGGTGTTATAACATTTTAAAGTGTGTCAACAACAACAAATGTTATAACACCTTGATAAAGGTTGGCGTTCAGCCAACTGAAATATTGGTAAATTAAATGATATTTTGATCCAATATATGCTTTTTATTTTAATATTAATTCGGGGGATTATTTTATTGAATATGCTTTTTAATTAAAGATTTATTTATGGATTGCTCTATTTTCAAAAATATAATACTACGTTCAATAAAAGATCAAAATTAGAGAAGAGACCATCGGAGTGGTGTAACATACATATACACACCTCCAGTCCTGGATCTTCGGGATAGGCCTGATTGAAGACGAACTGGCCATTCTCGCATCGGCCAAAGCAAGAATCCATCGATACTTCGTCCAGGTCGGGATGCATGAGAACATCGAGGACCCCGTCATCGCCTGGAGTCGGATCCTATCGCGGTGGGGTAGAACATCATCTTCATTGTAAATAATCCATTCCTAATCTCTTCATAATGTATTGACCGAGTTGTCATACAAAGCTTTATTAAGACCAGCGGTCTTATACAGAATCACCACAGGAAGAAAGGAATCATAGATGGAGATCCTATACTACAGGCAGCGCAGCACCCAACAACAGCCTCCTGGTCCGACGCATGTCCAATGGCCACACGTTCCTTTGTGCATACGTCAAGGTTAGCGAATCGCTGAAAAGGCTAGTGTGGAATCAGCCGTGTTCTAGTCTTCGCTTTCCTCATTCAAATGGACCCAGGAGTGGTGTGACATAATAGAAGATAATCTTCTGATAGGGAAAGTAAAAGTTGCTGATGGCTACTCGTCATTTATTGGAATATTTCGAAAAAAAGACTTAACGTTTAGTTAATATTTATTCCTATAGGTGGCGCTCCGACAAATTATATTTGTATGATTAGGAGATTACTTTTATTCAACTTTGTTTATATTTTATGTTTAATAATAACAAAAGTATAAATGTGTATGGCGCTTTCTCTTTTGTGAGTGTTATGCTATAAAAGTAATTTCCCGATATAACGATTAACTTGATTCAACAATTATACCACGATTTATAAATTGTTTTATTTTTACTCCTGGTTATCATTAATAAATATACCCTCATGAACAAAACTTAAGGAAGTGGAAATCCTTTGAAGAAAACAGAGGCATTTTGTTCACACACACACACACTCGGTTATCTTGTGTGTCTTCAATAAAGGTCACTTTGCATCAAATATTTTTCATAGCTATTGTCTGAATCCCGATATAAAAGGTACAACTTCCTTAGGTTTTGTCCATGAGTGTATTAATGGTAAAAGTATATTATAGTTTCGATGCTAATTTTTTTAAGTATTTGGATATATTGAAAAAAGTTTTTTTTTTTTTGTATTTACGAAATTAAAATCTCTAGTGTTAACATATATGCACTTTTGGATCAACTTAGATGGAATAAAGAAGACAATAAGAGTAAGTTTGAAATGACAAATATCACAAATTCTATTGTGTTATAGTTTAGAGAAAGATTCAGATTGAAACGTTAAATACAAAAATGAATATTGAATAAATATGAATAAATACGTTTTTTAAAATAAGGATAAATATAGATAAATAAATTGAATTTAGATCATGTTGACGATTATTGTAATGGTGATATAGTCGTGGTTAACAATCTTGAAATAATAATAATAATAATATTGCGGCATTTATTCATGATCTGAAGCTCTCCTCTATTTCTCAAGTTGAGAAAACACAGCATTAAAGGGGTAGAAGAGCTTGTGACTCGTGGCTCGTGGAGACCGCGCCACGGGCAGAGAGAGATAATAAACATATCTTCCTTGGAAGTGTTTTAAAACTCAACGTCTAAGTTTATTTTTGGAAAGTTAAATAAGTCAGTGTTACTTTCTACGCGACATCTTTGGTGGAGATTCCGGGTAAATCCAAGACGGCACTTAGAAGGAGCTTCCGACTGCAAGGCCTACAACCCCAGTACGGATTTGAGGATCTGCCAAGCAGTACAAAGATGGTGGCAACTGAAGCTTCTGGGACTTCCGAAGTTTTCGGAGCAAATTCTGGACAACAATCTTACGCCTGTCATATTCCAAGGAATCCTCCGACATTCTCTGGCGAGAGTGCTCAAGATCCCCAGAAATGGATCAAAATGTTTGAAAGGGTCGCAAAATACAACAAATGGGATGAGACTCAAAGCCTTGCCAATGTTGTATTCTACCTCGAGGGAACAGCCGCCCAGTGGTTCGATAACAACGAGGACATCATTAATTCATGGACTCAATTCAAGACTGATCTTTGTGAAGTGTTTGGGCAAAAAGAAGAGCTTACTCGACGAGCCGAAATGACACTAAAGACCAGAGCTCAAAAGCCTGGAGAGACAACCGAATCTTACATTCAAGAAATCCTATCACTGTGCTCACGAGTTAACCCCGAAATGGAGGAGGAAGAAAAAGTTGGACATTTGATGAAGGGGATTGCCGAAGAATTCTACCAAGCTCTAATTGTCAAAGATCCCACAACTGTTGACGAGCTGGTGAAATTTTGCCGACAGCTAGAGAACATGAAACAACGCCGCATCAAAAGAACACGTTATGAAAGATTACCGAACGTGACTCCGATCTCGTCGGACTTTGAAGAAGATTTAGCTTTAAAGATTCGACGGATTGTCCAGGAAGAGTTGCAAAAGATTATGCCTAAAATGTCTGAAGTGGAACCCTTTAGAACAACTGACGTGAATTCGTTGGAGGCCATAGTTAAAGAGGAGGTGCAACAAGTACTCGCCCCAATTACAAGGCGAAATATTCAATCTCAAAGAAGGAGAACGTTTGTACCAAGATTTCGACGAGAAGATGACTACACTCCATATACCCCCAGGACATCTGACCAATGGCGAACGGTTGATAACCAACCTATCTGTTTCCATTGCGGGAAGCCAGGCCATGTTTTACGTTACTGTCGAGAAAGAAGACGTACCTTTGAGGATGCCAGATTGAGAAGAACACTTCCAGCAGCCGACAATGCAACCCCACAAAGACCCTACGATTTGACTGACGATTTCCCAACTCTCCCTAGACCCGGAGGTTTTAGCCGCAGTGCTTCACCATATCCAGGCAGAGGAAGGATGCCAAGACGAAGAAGCCAATCACCAGGGGCAGGTCGTTTGTCAAGCCGCTCACCCCGTCGCCAAAATGAGGAAAACTAGGATGCGCGACCTATATGGGGGGTGAGGCCGCAGTTTTTGAAAATCCTCCATCATCGACGTCTGCAAAATTAAAACGGAATTGTATAAAAGGGAACATTAATGGACTGGAAACTACAATACTGATAGACTCGGGCGCAGATTATTCCGTGATTTCAGAAACGTTTAGAAGACGTCTGAGAACTCCATTTTTTGTTGAATCTGGACCAGTCGTTAAAGTCGCCAATGGAAAGCTTGTTAAAACTTTGGGAAAATGTTCACTAAAGGTCCTTATCAATGATCTCGCCACAATCTTTGAATTTATCGTAATTCCTGATTGCAGCCACGATATAATTTTGGGGTGGGATTTCTTCAAAGCAACAAGAGCGGTTATTGATTGTGGCCATCAAGAATTGTATTTGGAAGAAACACTACCAATAAATGATGACCAAATCAACCTTGATGTATACTCTGCTGATAATTATGTAATTCCACCTAAGTCAAGTTGTAAGATATCAGTAGTAAGTACACCACTTCAAGAAAATAGAGATGTTCTAATCTGCCCAAATTGGGAACTCTTAATAAGGAAGGAATTTATAATGCCCTCTCTTCTAACAACCTTCTGGCAAGGGAAAGCAGATTTGTGGATAGCAAACGGAACTTCTAAACCACTGATGATTCCTTCTCGAATGGCCCTTGCCACCATGAGCGATGTTGATGTTGGCTCCATATGCTCCTTGAAATGCGATGAATTAATCCAAGAAGAAGAGATAGGGATCACTAAATTGAACCAGAAGATAGAAGCAATGGACGACTCAAATCTTACTGAGGATCAGCAAAATAAGTTGATGAATATTCTTAAGAAGTTTTCGGATGTCTTTGATTTTTCTGGGAAGTCTCAACCTGCCCGAAGTAAAATAAAGCACAAGATTGACACGGGTGATCACGCTCCAACAAAACAGAGGCCTTACCGAGTGTCTGGAATGGAGAGGAAAATCATACAGCAGGAAGTTGACAGAATGATGGAACAAGATATAATTCAAATTTCTGAAAGTCCTTGGTCTTCGCCTGTAGTACTTGTGAAGAAAAAAAATGGGTCTTGGAGGTTTTGCGTTGACTATCGACGACTTAATAAGATCACCAAGAAAGATGTTTATCCATTACCACGGGTTGATGATGCTTTGGATAATTTATCGGGAGCCAGATATTACTCAAGTATGGATTTAAGAACTGGCTATTGGCAAATTGAAGTGGATGAGCATGATAGAGAGAAGACGGCATTCATTACACCTGATGGACTATACGAATTTAGGGTAATGCCATTTGGCCTCTGTAACGCCCCAGCTACATTTGAGAGGATGATGGATACCGTTTTGAAAGGACTAAAATGGAACATCTGTCTTTGCTATTTGGATGATATAGTGGTTTATGGTCCTTCATTTGAAGAACATCTAAAAAGGTTAGAAGTTGTTCTGGAATGCCTTCAACAATCTGGATTGAATGTGAACCATGAAAAATGTTTATTTGGCTCAAGACAATTAAAAATACTAGGACACGTTGTCAATGAAAATGGAATACATCCAGATCCCGAAAAGGTTGAAGCCATTTTAAAATTTCCATCTCCTAAAAGTATACCTGATATTAGAAGTTTCTTAGGACTGTGCTCCTATTATAGACGATTTGTGGAAAACTTTTCCCACAAAGCTAAACCTCTGAATGACCTTTTGAAAAACAATGTCAAATTCTGTTGGAATAAAGAAAAAGAAAATGCCTTCGAGATCCTTAAAGAAGCTTTAATTTCTGAACCTGTTCTTGGGCACTTTATTGAAGACGCCGAGACCCATATACACACCGACGCCAGTGGATATGGCATTGGAGCAGTGTTGATCCAAATACAAGGAGGTGCTGAAAGACCAATAGCTTATGCATCCAGGACCCTAACAAAGGCTGAAAAGAATTATTCTACGACTGAAAAAGAACTGCTTGCGGTTGTTTGGGCCACATCCAAATTTAGACCCTACCTTTTTGGCCGAAATTTCACAGTCGTTACAGGTCATCATTCACTGTGCTGGCTTGCAGGACTTAAAGATCCTTCCGGACGACTCGCTAGATGGGCGCTCAGACTGCAAGAATTTGACATCACCGTAGTCTATAAAAGTGGGCGCAAACATAAAGACGCCGACTGTTTATCAAGGAACCCTGTTCCAGAAGAGCAAGAAGACTTCCCAAATATAATATCGATCATCGATATTCGTGCAGAACAAAGTCGAGATCCCAATTTAGCAAAGATCATAGACAAAATCGAAAAAACTGGACCTTTTAAAGGCTTCGAAGTTATGGACGGAATACTTTATAAAAGAAACTACGAGCCATATGGAAGGCAACGGCTTCTTGTACTTCCAAAGCAAATGCGGCTGGAAATCCTCAAAAATCTTCACGATGCACCTACTGCTGGTCACTTGGGTTTTGCCAAAACTTATGATCGGGCACGTAAAAGATTCTTTTGGGGTGGAATGTATAAGACCATTCGTCAGTATATAGCGCATTGCAGAGAGTGCCAGCGCAGGAAAAGTATTCCACAACGACCGCCTGGACAACTTATGCCTATCCCACCGGCAAATTTTCCTTTTCAAAAGATAGGAATGGATTTATTAGGGAGATTTCCTGTTACGAATCAGGGCAACAAATGGATTATTGTATGCACTGAATATATGACGCGATTTGCAACTACAAAGGCGATTCCAGACGCAGGAGCCATGGAAATTGCTAAGTTTATTGTCGAAGAAATTATTCTCCGACACGGAGCTCCTCAGCAGATCATCACCGACCGTGGCACGAACTTTATGTCTCAAATAATTAAGGAAATAAACAATTTAAGTGGAATAAGTCACCTCAAGACTACAGCCTATCATCCGCAGACTAACGGTTTAACTGAAAGATTAAACAAAACATTGACCGACATGTTGTCCATGTACGTTGACGTGGAACAGAAAAACTGGGACGAATGTCTGCCATTTGTAACATTTGCTTATAACACCGCTAAGCAAGAAACTACAGGCTTCAGTCCCTTCTTTCTAGTTCATGGCCGCGAGGCCGAAACCACTTTAGATTCACTCCTTCCATATCACGACAATGATAATGTTGGTGATTATGTTAAACACCTCATTACCACAGCTGAAGAAGCCCGACACCTTGCACAACTACATCTCTATCGAGGTCAAGAAAAAGACAGAGTATACTACGATAGGAAACATCGACCTGTGGATTATAATGTGGGAGATCTAGTGTGGCTCTTCATTCCAGTGAGAAAAGTTGGACTCTCAGAGAAACTGATTAAGAAATACTTCGGTCCCTACCGTATTACAAGAAAATTGTCCCCCGTCAATTACGAAATTGAGGCCATTTCTGACTCTCCAAAACATCGTAAAATAAGAGATACAGTACATGTACTTAGAATGAAGCCATATTTGGATCCACTACTTCAAGAAGAAATATCTGACTCAACTCCAAACGAGGAACTTGTTTTGAAACAAAGATTCTCCGACCCAGAACCGATATCAGGCCCTGTGACAAGATCAAGAGCTAGACGGACGCAAATTGGTCAATAGCCTTCAATTGAACAGCGGGACGCTGTTTCTTTTCAAAGGAGGGAAAAGTGCGGCATTTATTCATGATCTGAAGCTCTCCTCTATTTCTCAAGTTGAGAAAACACAGCATTAAAGGGGTAGAAGAGCTTGTGACTCGTGGCTCGTAGAGACCGCGCCACGGGCAGAGAGAGATAATAAACATATCTTCCTTGGAAGTGTTTTAAAACTTAACGTCTAAGTTCATTTTTGGAAAGTTAAATAAGTCAGTGTTACTTTCTACGCGACAATATTAATGATCAGAAGTTGCTTTAATCGAGCTAAGAAATGTATGAAAGACATAATTTAGTAAAAGCACTGCCTGGCTTAAGGCGTAAGAAAAAAAAAAGAAAGCTTATTTACATAATGTACAAAAGTTTTGAGCCGGCCAATGGGGAACAACAACAAGTTTTTATAGGGGAAAAGTGACCTCTGGCGGTCGATTTATCAGAGCATTTGAATCTATGAAATTATAATTTAAAATAAAATAATATTTTTATATAACATATATATAATAGAAAGTCTTCATTGATGGCAAAGAGAGAGAAAGAAACAATGAATTCCAATAAAACTTTCTTTAAAACGAACCGAAGATAAAGCAAACCCACAAATAACGAACCTATACTTTTTTTTTTTAATTACTAAATATTTTCTCACAATGAGTTTATTTTTATTAAAAAATGCTAGCTTTCAAGCGATAATCGCTCTTCAACGGGTTAATAAAACATGGACTATATCTTACAAGAAATATTTACAAATTTTTAATATTAAATTGTAAATATTTCTGGTATAATAAAGTCGATATTTTATTAAACCCGTTGAAAAGCGATTATCGCTTGAAAGCTAGCGTTTTTTAATAAAAAGAAACTCATTGTGAGAAAATATATTTTTTTATTTTAAATATTTTTCTCAATTTCATCATGAATAGAGAACCCATACATTAATCCATAATTCTAATGTAACAATAGAGTGAACACTATGGTGAAATAGAGAACCTAAGGTTTATTCCTATTGGGATTAGATATAGCGAGGTTTTCGTGTAGTTCTACTCATTTAAGTACTTTATAAAACGATAAATAACCTAAATATAATACGTTACCTTTTTCCGATAAAACTGGGACACGAGCTCCTTCGAAATAACGATAAGAATCGTTATAAGCCTAGTTATCGTTTGTGTAATGTCCTTATCTATTTACACTCATGGACAAAATTTAAGGAAGTTGTACCTTTTAGCATGTACAGTAGACTCTCCTATAACGCGAGTTTTTACAACGCGATTTCGTACAACGCGATAAAAAAATTGCGACAAATTTATTTATACAACGCGAATTTTCGTATAACACGTTATAAAATAAAATGCGGAAATTTCCATATTGAAAACTGTACAATACATTTAATTTTTATGCACACGCGTTTCTCTTTTTTGTTTTTTTGTTTTTGAACGAAGTAGTGTTGTATACTTTGTCAATTTAATTGCACATGTGTTTCTGTAAGTAAAATATTTTAAATAGTGTTAAATTGAGTTTTAAAGCTTAAAATAATATTTTTAACGCATATAAGGTATTGAATTAGAATTTACATGTAAATATGTTGCAAATATGAAAAATTACGAAACTTGCTCCCCAGGCATGATGAATAAAGTTGGAAAAAAAGAAAAATTGAAAAGGAGATATACTGTATCATGTAAAAAGGTACAAAATGATGTATATAGGAAAAATAATTATATACTAAAACAAAACTAAATGTTAATCTATTTTATATACATTTGCATCTACTTATATAATTGCCTTATTCTGAAGCTCACGGATAGAATGCGCGCCCATTGGCTGCCGCCGGCGAACACGTGTCCTCCCTGCCCCCCTCTAGAAAACCCTGTTATCAGCTGTGTGATACATACACCTGTCTATAGCGGCCACTCTAGACAACCCTGTTATCAGCTGTGTGATACATCCACCTGTCTATACAGACCACCCTGCCTATAGCGGTCACCTTAGGCAACCCTGTTATCATTAGTGTGTTACATTCACCTGTCTATACAGACCACCCTGTCTATAGCGGACACTTTAGGCAACCCTGTAATCAGCAGTGTGTTACATCCACCTGTCTATACAGACCACCCTGTATATAGCGGCCATACTAGATAACCCTGTTATCAGCTGTGTGATACATACACCTGTCTATAGCGGCCACTCTAGACAACCCTGTTATCAGCTGTATGATACATCCACCTGTCTATACGGTCCACCCTGTCTATAGCGGACACTTTAGGCAACCCTGTTATCATCAGTGTGTTACATTCACCTGTCTATACAGACCACCCTGTCTATAGCGGTCACTTTAGGCAACCCTGTTATCAGCAGTGTGATACATACACCTGTCTATACAGACCACCCTGTCTATAGCGGCCACTCTAGACAACCCTGTTATCAGCTGTGTGATACATACACCTGTCTATACAGACCACCCTGTCTATAGCGACCACCCAAGACAACGTTTTTAAAATATATTCGCACTCGGGTAAAACCCGGGCGTTGCCCGGGCCATTCGTCTAGTATAAAATAATATAACATTTAGTTTTGTTTTAGTATATAATTATCTATATACACCGTTTTATACAATACATTTTTACATGACATTTGTCACTAACAATTTACCCTAACAACATTCGCGTTATACAAGTTTTATTTCGTACAACGCGAATTCCTATAACGTGATTTCATACAACACGGAACACATTAATCGCGTTATAGGAGAGTCTACTGTATATAGAGATTCAGATAATAACTCTGAAAGATATTTGATACATAGTGACCTTTATTGAAGACAAATGAGATAACTAAATGTGAACAATATTGTTTCTGTCTACTCCAAAATAATAGACGGCAAGCGGCATTAAATACTTTTCACTTCCTTTATTTTTGTCTCTGAGTGTATCTTAAACAACCTTTTAATTAAGAATATCTAGTGAAAGATCGTTTAACAACAAGAATGTTTCTGGTCTCTCCTGGAGGTCGTCGTTCATTGGAGGTTGAATATTAGATCAGAAAAAATCAATTTCAATCTTACAGAAGTTGTGACTCATCAGATGTGCCGTTGGCTAAAGAATTTACTGCAACGAACCTTTTTACTCAAAATTTCTTTTACCAAGTAACTATATCTGTCTCAATGCAAAAAACTAATAATAATAATAAAACTGATGTTCTTTCGATATTGTTTTCACACAAATTGTATTGGAGAAGTAAAAAGATAAAAAGAATCAAGGTTATTGTTAAAAAGAAACAAATTATCTATGCTAGACGCAACTTTTATCCTTACCATAATATGAATATTTAAATCCACTAATCCGAACACACAGGAAATACTTATCAACTCCTGGAATTTCTCAAGAGGATTTAACGAAATAAAAAAAAACTAGGAACTAATTCAGATGGGGGAAAAAGACTTATCTTTTATTGGCCCGCTTAATTGCTAAATCAATACTAATTAGTGGCTGTGTAATTCATTAAGACCTTGGGCCCTAATCCCTGCAGGATTTGACCCTAAGTCCCTGGAAGATGTTCTTTGATGGAAAGAAGAATCAACGTCTTTATGGACATCTCTTCTTTGGCAGATGCCTCCATGTCATTGTTGATGTCTATCTATCAGGTATGTTTGTCTATTTAGGTGATATTATTCCTTTATACATACAATAGACAACCTTTAATTCTTTTATTGTCATGTCTCAATGGATGTTTTCGTTCTTCCATCAGCTATGTTTCCTTATAAATTCAATAGACAACCTTCTTTTTCTTTCTCTGGATGCTGTTTCCATAAATAATGCCATTGTTGGTGTTTAGACAACTTTTATTTATTTTATTTTCATATCAACGGGTGTTGTTTATCTTCTATCAGCTATGTTCCTTTAGAAATTCAAGAGACAACTTCAATTTTTTCTCTGAATGCTGCTTCCATAAATGTCATTGTTGGTGTTCTTCTATCAGGTATGTTTGTCTATTTAGGTGATATTATTCCTTTATACATACAATAGACAACCTTTAATTATTTTATTGTCATATCTCAATGGATGTTTTCGTTCTTCCATCAGCTATGTTTCCTTATAAATTCAATAGACAACCTTCTTTTTCTTTCTCTGGATGCCGCTTCCATAAATGATGCCATTGTTGGTGTTTAGACAACTTTTATTTATTTTATTTTCATATCAACGGGTGTTGTTTATCTTCTATCAGCTATGTTCCTTTAGAAATTCTATAGACAACCTCCATATTTTCTCTGGTTGCTGCTTCCATAAATGATGTCATTGTTGGTGTCTATCTATCAGGTATGTTTGTCTATTCAGCAGATATTATTCCTTTATACATACAATAGACAACCTTTATTTATTTGATTGTCATGTCTCAACGGATGTTGTTTATCTTCTATCAGCCATGTTCCTTTATAAATACAATAGACAACCTCCATATTTTCTCTGGTTGCTGCTTCCATTAATGATGTCATTTTTGGTGTCTATCTATCAGATATGTTTGTCTATTGAGGCGATATTGTCTCTTTATATATACAATATAGACAACCTTTATTGCTTTGATTGTCATGTTTCAACGGGTGTTGTTGTTCTTTTATCACAGCTATGTTTGTCTATTCAAGGTGATATTATTCCTTCACACATACAATAGACAACCTCCATCTCTTCTTTGGCAGCTGCTTCCATGTCATTGTTTTTGTTCTTCTATCAGGCATGCTTGTCTATTGAGGCGATATTATTCCTTCATACATACAATAGACAACCTCCATCTCTTCTTTGGCAGTTGTTTCCATGGATGATAAAATTGTTGGTGTTTATCTCTCAGCTATGTTCGTCTATCCTGACAATATTGTCACTTTATGTATTCAATAGACAACCTTTATTTCTTTGATTGCCATATTTCAACGGCTGTTGTTGTTCTTCTATCACAGCTATGTTTGTCTATACTACCAATATTGTTATTTCTTTACATTCAATAAACAACCTCCATTTTTTTCTCTGGTTGCCGCTTCCATGAATAATGCCATTGCTGGTGTCTATCTATAGGTATGTTTGTCTATTCAGGCTATATTATTCATTTATACATAGAATGGACAACTTTTATTTCTTTGATTGCCATGTCTCGACGAGTGTTGCTGTTCTTATATCACAGCTATGTTTTGTCTATCCTGCGCCAATATTGTCCCTTTATACATACAATAGACAACCTTTAAATCTTTTTTTTATGTCAACGGGTGTTGTTGTTCTTCTATCACAGCTATGTTTGTCTTTCCTGCGCCAATATTGTCCCTTTATACATACAATAGACCCCCCTTTAGATCATTGATTATCATGTCAACGGGTGTTGTTGTTCTTCTAGCACAGCTATGTTTTGTCTATCCTGCCAATATTGTCCCTTTACACATACAATAGACAACCTTCAAATCTTTTTTTTTATGTCAACGGGTATTGTTATTCTACTATCACAGCTATATTTGTCTATCCTGCTAATATTGTCCCTTTACACATACAATAGACAACCTTCATTTTCTTCTCTGGATTCTGCTTCCACAGATGAAATTGTTTTTCTACTTTTGCCATAATAAGTCTTAAGACTGATTCACCTGAAATAATAGCGTCATAAGGAAATATCGAAAAAAAGGCTGAATCTCACATATCAGGACACAATATCAAACTTCATTAAGCTGTTTATCTTTTAAATGCACGACAACCTCTGTTCTCATAGTCGTACATGTAACGCCGAAATTGTAGGATATATTTACATAATTGTATTTGAAACCAAATAAATTTTATTCTTAAAATTTTGTTAATTAAATAATTAAACAGGTTTCTAGAGATGAGATTCTTTTCATTTTATTAAAGTAGTTTCAAGCTTTCGGGCATCTCTGCTCTTCTACAGGAGAAAATAAAGGAATAGAACTCTGCCTGATGCCAAATATTTATATATTTTGTATTCAATTAATGCTCATTCACAATATTGGTGAACGCTTCTCCTCTACTCTAACTCTAAATATATATTAACATAGTGGATCAATACATACGATAAAGGCTGAAAATATGTGGACACTAAAATTCAAATTTATTTTTCCATCTTCTATATAAACCTCTCTTTTTTTCATACACTTCTAAATCTTACAAACCTTGTAAATTTCTCTGAAGAAAAAATCTTGAAAACTTGTATATGCACCACATTTTGAACTTTATTATCTGCTGTGAAAAATAATGTCCTTTAAAATCTTTTTATGGAGTACAAATAAATTATTGTCAATTGGGGATAAATCCGAATAATAGAAGGGATCTATTAGAACTTTAAATTTTAATTTGCCACGTCATGCGAGCATTATCATTCAAACCAAATATTTTTGAAAGCATTTTTGAAATTTTTCTTCTAGAAGCTCAAATTCATCCTAAATATATTTATTTTAAATTCTATTGCCATCTATCGTTAAAATTTGTAAAAATCATTTTTGGCAATGTGTTTATTACCACATATCAAATAGTATATCTACAGCCCTCACTGCAATGATAAAAGTTATTGAATGAGAGGGTTTGGATCATCAGTGGTGAACCCACTCAGTGATTTCGCCAAATTATTCTCCAGACTGCTCTATTAATGTTGTGGATTAGTTTTCCTATATACCCTGCATTTACTATGGAAGGAAGTTTAGAGGTGTTTAGTGAACCTATGGACATAGGCCTATAGCTCTGTAGAGGTGTATACCTATATATATTATATTATAGATGTGCATAATTATTAATTGTTTGGCTTTTAGAAAGATATTTCCTAAAATGTATCCTTTAATTCAGAAAATAGTCGATTAGTTTTTCAGCAGAAGCTGTTATCCTTTGTTTCTTGGGTGTTGGTGGATCCTCATGATGCCATTCTGCACTTGATCTTTTAGAGTCAAGAATGGGGTATCCAGAATTCATCTCTACGGACAATATTCTATTAGCAACACATTCATTCTCAATTAAATAATGCTCCAAAAGATCTTTATAAGCATTAAGACGCTTATAATTTCCTATATAGAGAGGAAGCCGAAACACTTGTCCTGTGCAATTTTTTCTGTATTTCTATATACCAGGTCTATTAGTATGAAACGCGAAAATGGGCGCCAGAGGCCGCTGTGCAACTTTATTTGAGCCGACGGTGGCGCTGTTGTAGGCGTTTTGTTCTTTGACTCACGTGGCATCAGCATGCGTGCAGTTTTAGAAAAATTCAAATCGTGAATAATTTCTGGAGCCCGTGGAAAATGGTGATTTCCGAGCCAAAAAGTGCCCATTTGCGGGAAGTTTTGTTGTTCGCCTTCAACTGGAAGAAAAGTGCCACTGAAGCCCACCGAATGCTCGAGGAAGTTTACAGCGACCACGCTCTGAGCAAATCGCAGTGTTACAGGTGGTTTAAAAAATTCCAAAGTGGCGATTTTGAACTTGATAATGAACCACATGGAAAACCGCCCCAAAAGTTCGAGGACGCTGAACTGCAAGCTTTGTTGGATGAGGACAGTACCCAAATGCAGGAGAAACTCGCAAAACAGCTCCAGGTGTCTCAAGGTGCTGTTTCTCTATGTTTAAATAGCCTCGAAATGACCCAAAAGCTTTCCAGATGGGTCCCCCACGAGTTGAGCGAAAGGCAGCAATAACGGCGTCTGTTAACCTGCGAAGGGCTGCTAGCCAGGCATGAAAAGAAATCATTTTTGCACCGAATCGTAACTTCTGATGAGAAATGGATCCACTTCAGCAATCCTACGCGCCTGCCCGGCCAATTTCCAAAACAGACGCCTAGGCCCAATCGCTTCGGAAAAAAGACAATGCTTTGCATATGGTGGGACCAGACCGGCGTAGTATATTTCGAGCTCCTGAAACCTGGCAAAATGGTCAATACTAGTCGCTACGAACAACAAATGCACAGTTTGAGAGAGGCGTTGAATGAAAAAAGACCGGAATGGCGTGAAAAGCACAACAACCTGATACTGCAGCATGACAACGCTCCAGCCCACAACGCTACGGTGGTCAACAACACCATAAAAGACTTGGGCTGGGGACTCTAACCCCACCCGCCGTACTCACCAGACTTAGCGCCGTCGGACTACCACCTTTTCACATCTTTAGGACACGCCCTAAAAAAACAGGAATTTTCGAATTCAGACATACTCCGAAAATGACTTGTTGACTGGTTCGACTCAAAAGGAATAGAAATTTTCAGACGAGTAATTCGAAAATTGCCTGAAAGGTGGTCCGAGTGTATAGCTAATCCGGGCAGTTACTTTGAATAAAAATCTTTTGTTGTATGGAATTGGTGAACTTTTGAATTCACTGAAAATTTTCGCGTTTCATACTAATAGACCTGGTATCCAAATCGGATCTTCGATTGAGATAGAAAAATCAGAAGCGGCTTATAAAAGGTTTCGTTCTTTGATGGGCAATTGAAGAAACGAAACAGAACGATCGTCAAATGGATGTATTCTGACAAAATTGACGACATCTTAGCTATGGTAAACAATCTTTACAAGATGTCAAGTTTGTCTGAATATGTCACGTGACATCGTTCTGTATCATCTCTTCAATTACCGATCAAAATACGAAAACTTTTCAAAACAGCTTCTGCATTTTCTATCCCATTCAAAAATACGATTTGGAGATATAAACATTTATCATCGTAAACTTCTTTCATTCTGGAGTGAATTCCAAATTGTTCAATTCTTTCATGTAAAAGAAAACATATTACTCTTCACATTTTCAACTTGGTAAAACTATTTTTCTGATCGCCTATTATATCGAATATAAATTCAAAAATACTATGAATATTCAAATGATAATTTCAGAGAATATTTTGATATATAAAGATTACCCAAATTTATCCAGCCAAATATTTATAATATACAATTCTTTACGGGACATGGCGACTTTAACACATACTTATACAGAATTGGCAGTATTGATTCTTCAATCTACTTATGTGAACAAGAAGATCACAACCCTGAACATATTTTAATCCGGTGCCCACTTGTTGCTGATTTGAGAGTACAATGTCAAATGAACAGTTCTAGTTTAAGCCAAATGGTTTCCAGTAAAGAAGAATATAGAAAATTTAACAATTTCTGTAGACTCTATCTCAAATGCGGGTGAACTTGAATTACATTAAGAATTGAAATTTCTAGTGTTAATTAGTATGTTTGTGCCACTGGTTTAGTGGTTGTAATTCTAAATATATATTGGACTTTTGTGATAATATGTATGTAAATAATCTTTGTTTATTGTATAATTTAATGTTCTAAAATGTAAATTTGAATAAATTTCACTCTCTCTCTAAAACTATAAATAATATGTATATATATTTATTTAAAAACTATGTACGTAAAATAGATTAAACATTTACATGCAAATATCCACATAGGATATAGCGTGTGTTTTGCAATAAATAAATAAAATATCGAATATAAAGTATTGACAGAAAATATTCCTTGATATTATATTCTATAACAACTGTTTTTAATTTAACACTTTCGACCCGAGGGACACGAATTCGCGTCCTTGCCGATGTTTTACAGGTTTAGTGGGTCAGCTGATATCACCCCCAACCCACTGATAGATAGACAAGAAGGTATGGGACAAGATCCCGGTGGATGCGATTTCGGTATTTAATATTATATTTAATTTTGAAAATCGAGGAGGCGAATTCGCGTCCTTCGGGATTGATTCAAAATCGGAAAGGACGCGAATTCGCATCTCTCGGGTCGATAGTGTTAAAGGTGTGTAAATCTATATTAAGACAATTTCTACTACCTTAACTTTTACTTATATTAACCTTTATAACTTTTCTTTTACTTATTGATCCACCTTTGTATACACATGACTTAATATGATGTATAACCGCGCTGTTATAAGAAATATAAACTAATTTTGGGTATAATTCTTGTAAAATAACACAAGTTTCTACTGCTCTTGTTGCAACGATAAACTAATGAGAGGCAATTGACAAATAAAAACAGTTTATTGACATCTAGTCAACGGTCAAAGAGAGAGTTTACAGAATTTAAAATAGTATAGGAAATATATACACCAGACGAGGCCTTCTCTGAAGGGACGTCTGGATCCTATCAGGAGCTTAGAACCGTCTTGAGTTCAGACTTGCGAGTTATGGAATCCTTGTCCCCAACATACTCGATGACAGTTTCAAGGAATTGATAAACTAATGAGAGGGCCAGGTTTTATCAGTGGTGAACCTTTCCAGCAGTTTGCCTGTTTAATCTACCATACTGCTATAATATTGTATTGGGTTGTTTTACCTTTATACTGATACTGAAGCAGACGTCTTTGGAAATGTATTATAAATTAACTATGGACATGACTCAATTTACTGGGACCGCGTTTAACTGCCAAAATGATTTATATTTTTACGTCGTACCAAGACGCTATTCGTGTACTTTTTCTACTCAGGATGCCACAAAGATACACATGTGAGTTCGGAGGGATTACAGCTAAAGTTAGCGCTTTTTTGTATCTACTTAACAAAAGGAATACAACAGTGGGACTTGCTTTCAACCTCCCCGTCAGAAGAATTCTTGGCGCGCCGTGGATGTCCTCTTGTGAAGCGTTCCGCTCCACACAATACACGTCTAGCCTGGACTACACCGTCTTGTAGACCGCTCCGATGTCAGGTTCTCCTTCCCGGATCATCCACACGCCCGGAGGCAAGTCGCCACGTCTTCTCCTTGCCGCAGATGTAACCAGACTCTGTCCTCCCCCACACAGGAATGCTGTTTTTAGCGCCTGCCACATGGCAGCGGGGGCAGCTAGAGTCCACCCCTCTTTCCTCAACTTTACTCTGGTATCTTAGCCTTGCCATCCACGTTACAATGCGTTAGTTTTTTTTTTATCATCATGAGTTATACAAAATACAGAATTATTCTTTTTATTATTGTTCCTAGTACCCATGGTACAGGCTATGATAAACATGGTGGGTAGTTGACGACTGCTTTTACTGTAAGTGGAAAACATGTCTAAACATGTGGAAAACAATTCGATTTTTTGTACTTACAAGTGTGGAACAGTGCCGATTGATTACTTGAACTCGCTGGTAGGATTGGCCTTTTTTCCAGAATCAGGGAATCATTTACAAAATGATGGCTATTTAATATTGATTGGAAGTATGACAGAATTGTTTTGGGATGTCTTTTCTTCTGTTTATAGTGTTCTTATTTTTTTATATTTTTATTTTTAGATGAAACCTAATGCGCAAAGGGTTTTCAGATTTTCCTATATCGTTTTGAAATAAATTATATTAATTATATTGACATTATGTGGCGCTGAATTTGTTGTTGACACACTTTAAAATGTTATAATACCTTGATAAAAGTTGGCGTTCAGCCAACTGAAATTTTGGTAAAATAAATGTTATTTTTATCTAATATATGCCTTTTTATTTAAATATTCCTATATGTAGAGATATGTAATAGAAAGACTAATCGTTTGGAATCCACTAAAATTGAAGAGAGTAGGTTGTTAATAGAAGTTTTTTATTGATCGAAAAACGAGCATAATGTATTGTATCTAGTGTTATGACAAGATTTACAGTACACTTACAATAAAAGTAGCCCTACAATACCTTGAAATTATATGTATGTACCTCTACAGACCTATAAGCTTATGTCCATAGTTCACTAAACACCCCTAAGCTGCCTTCCATAGAAAATACAGGGTATAATCCAAACCAATACAATACAATAGTAGAGCGGTCTAGAGATTAATTTGGCGAAACCGCTGAGAGGGTTCACTACTGATGAGCCAAGCCCTCTCATTCAATAACTCATATCATTGCAGTAAGGTCTGTAGAGATGATATTTGATGATATTTAAAAGAAACGGATTGCCAGTAAATTTATTTGTGTAAAATATTCATCATGATTATTATAAACCCTACCGTGTATATGTCATAATTTGTATATAATTGTATGCACCCCCGACCCACTATGCATGTACAATGTATGATTTTCAAAGATTTAATAAAGAATAAGGTAACTGGAGGAAAGAAAGTAGCAACAAGACATAGGAAGCAGGCAGTAAAGCGGGCACAAGTATAAATAACTTGTACAGTCAATACTTCCTGACAGGACCGGACGTGTCTGGTGACCGCAAAAGTTATAAAAGTAGAGAGACGCCCAATATTTCCGGAGCAAGACCGGACGTATTTGATAACCGCGGAAGTAATAAGAGTCGAGCACACCCAATACTTCCTGACAAGATCGGCGGTATCTTCCACCAAAGAAAGCCGCAGAACCAATTAGAAAGTCTCCCCTAAATAGGTCAACCAATAGAAAAACGGGCACGTTCCATCCCTCGACCAATAGGAAAGAAGCTAACTCTTGGTGTTAAATCGAGAAGCAAGAATTGTCAGTAGTGCTTTGGCTCCCAAGGAGGTGACATCGGCTCTGGACCTCTCTCCCTCTGCTCATCCCGTAGCTAAGTACAATCACCACCATGTGATCAGATAATTAACAATCAAAATCGCTCCGCTCTTCTCAAGCTTTCTTTCCTCCAACCCAGTTGCCTTTTATTTTCAAACCCCATCACGTGTCCTGATTATTCCTAACTGTATGCTTCAACTTCCACTCAAACGACTGCGTTTCAACCAATCCTCACCATTCAAATCGAACAACAAGAAATTCCGCAACGATATTGTCACAGATCGGTTAAGTCGACAGGATTCTACAACAGTGTAATACATCAAATATTGCAGTGTAATAACTTTGGATATATTACCACATAATTTGATAGAGTCGACAGGATAAAGATATTATGGAGCTTAATCAGGATCAAGATGGAAATTAGCCCAGACGCCAGCAAATCAAACGGCAATGACAAACCCAGAGGAAAGAAGCGGGCAAGAAGAGAGGCGACCAGGCGCCTTCTAGCGGCCATCATATGGCAGATGACCGTGGCCCTCCGACGAGTCAACGCCCCGCAAAGTGAGACGGAGTTCCGGAGCGCCATCCCCCGGGGAGGACGACGGACACAACCCCCGTCAATCCCAGGCGAGTGTCACCAAGGCCGGACACCGACCACCGAGGAGTCATCCACCGCCATGCCGTACACCGCCCCCGAAACCAATCCGCGCGACCCGGGACAGCACAAACGATCCCAAAACGATATTCCAGTACCGGACTTCACTTCAATTTCGCGGACGGTGCGAGCAGTCCCGAGCCACAAGCCAATCATCCCAAACCAAGACGTCCCAGAGGAGACCTGTTGAACTGAGGTAGGCACCCACCCTATGGCGTCAAGAAATTGACTTTGGACTTCTATCTATCCTACCTACCCCTTTAATCATGTATCTAACCTTGTACTCAATGAATGCACGTACGGGCTGGGCCAAACCTGTCCGAAAGGACTTGCACTGCAATCAAATTTGTCACACAGGACAACCCTTGCCTGCATTCATTGACCCCACCACAATGTTTATCACTCAACCCAATTACCAGTACTATATGCCCTCAAATACAAGCCACAACGGCTTCAACCATCACCATGCCCAAAAAAACGTGTCAGTACAGCTCACACACTTACCACACAAAATCCATACATGACCATACGTCGCCACGCCATAACCACGCAAATGTACCTCACAACAATCCCACAAACGTATTTAGCAACAATCACGACATTCGCAACAACAATACACCGACAACATCCATCCAAAGGACGGCTTTCACGCAATAAACACGCACAACCCGCCCAACAAGCGCGACACTCGCGCCAAAAGACGACAACAATCAACAAACGCATGCACAGTCGTTAGTAACAATCATCTCGTCTACCCAAAACACTAAAAAAATGTTCACCTTAAAAGGTGCCATATACACTAACAATAGAAATTTCGATATATGTTCGTACAACCAGCACCCATGACTTTAATAAATTTGTTGTTCATAGTGAGAACAGATTAGATTTTGTACAAACAAGGACTTCGCGTGACACCTTCTCATTCACAATTTTTTTTTCGATTCGTGTCACAGGTCACCCCACAAAACTTTTCATTTCAGGCCACAGACGCCTTTCACCACGCCTGTGACACGTCTCCACTCAAAACATGTTCACGTCTTAAGCCTCATTTTCACTCAATTCCACTCTAATATCACTGAATCGCATTTTTTACTAAAGTCACAACGACCATTCGATTTAATAAATGGATAGAACGTCCGGATTTTCAAAATACAAATAATGCCGAAATTACACCACTCATCTTTTCACAATGTTATTGGCAGAACATAACACACGACAATACAAAAACAGGTAAAAACCTGTCCCACCTGCCGATTCTCTAGAAGTATCGACGAAATCCAACCAACACTACGTAAAACACCGACCCAACCCACAAATAAAACAATTCGTACACAAAATATGCCGCACACAAAATCAATTAGGCGGACAGGAAACGTAGTTCCCCCACTTCCGGATCCAATTACTTGCAAACAAGGGAGGGTAATTTTTAGATCGGGCATCGCTTTTCCCCTCCACAGACTCCTCCCTATCGCCAGTCTTGGATCCCAATTCGAACTACATATCGATTTTTTACAATCCAATTCAACACCCACAAAACGACACACAAACATTCTAAATGAGTTCCCATCCCTATTATAACAAATCAATTACTTTACAGACTTCTAACATTTTTCACAACACACACAAAGACAAAAAATTTATAGGGCATAATTGAGCAATTAAAAAATTTATAGGGCATGTAGATACAAAAGGGTTCAAAACAATACACCTTATTGTTCATATTAATCATTTTCATTATTTTCTCTCAATTAAAATTTAAATATATAATCAATTTATCAATTTATTCAACTTATTATCACTTTTAATCATTAATTATCATTTTTTTTTACCAATTAGTTTATATTATCATAGTTTCAAATCAACGAAAACTCATTGGTTTTATTTTAAAATTGGATATTATATTTTATTTTGATTTACAAAAACATTCTCTCTTTTCATTTTTTTTCCACCATGCAACAAAACATTTTTTTTTCCCCACCATGCAATCAAGCATTCACTTTGATTTCTTCCAACCTTTATTTTTATTTTTGATTTCTTAAAAGACCAAATAGAATTCCCTCGATTTCCATTTCCAATTTCGAGTAGAGTATAGTTAGGCATTTTTCCTTTTTCTCACCATGCACCAAACATTCACTTTGATTTCTTCCAACCTTTATTTTTATTTTTTGATTTCTCAAAAGACCTAATAAAAATCCCTCGATTTCCATTCCCAATTTCGAGTAACATATAATTAGGCATTTCTTTTTACCATGCAACAAGCACTTTTCTTTTTTTTTTCACCATGCAACAAAGCATTTTTTTTCCTCACCATGCAACCAAGCAATTACTTTGATTTCGTCCAACTTTTTATTTTATATTATTTTTGATTTCTCAAAAGCCCTAATAGAACTCCCTCGATTTTTTTTTCCAATTTCGAGTAGAAATTAGTTAGGCGCATTTTCTTTTTTTTTAAATCCACTATGTACCATAGCATTCATTTTGATTTCTTACAATTAAAAAATTTTTTTATTTCTATTAATTATACTCAACCTATATCATCAACACCATTCTATTTTACTTCTTATATCGCCACCAATGCTTGTATATAGACTCTCAATACCCACAACTAATTTTCCCACAAAATTATTTTTTACTTTACAGAATTCTCTCAGGCTAACCCCTTCTTGAATTCTTCACATGTAGGGGGCGCATCTGTCATAATTTGTATATAATTGTATGCACCCCCGACCCACTATGCATGTACAATGTATGATTTTCAAAGATTTAATAAAGAATAAGGTAACTGGAGGAAAGAAAGTAGCAACAAGACATAGGAAGCAGGCAGTAAAGCGGGCACAAGTATAAATAACTTGTACAGTCAATACTTCCTGACAGGACCGGACGTGTCTGGTGACCGCAAAAGTTATAAAAGTAGAGAGACGCCCAATATTTCCGGAGCAAGACCGGACGTATTTGATAACCGCGGAAGTAATAAGAGTCGAGCACACCCAATACTTCCTGACAAGATCGGCGGTGTCTTCCACCAAAGAAAGCCGCAGAACCAATTAGAAAGTCTCCCCTAAATAGGTCAACCAATAGAAAAACGGGCACGTTCCATCCCTCGACCAATAGGAAAGAAGCTAACTCTTGGTGTTAAATCGAGAAGCAAGAATTGTCAGTAGTGCTTTGGCTCCCAAGGAGGTGACATTGGCTCTGGACCTCTCTCCCTCTGCTCATCCCGTAGCTAAGTACAATCACCACCATGTGATCAGATAATTAACAATCAAAATCGCTCCGCTCTTCTCAAGCTTTCTTTCCTCCAACCCAGTTGCCTTTTATTTTCAAACCCCATCACGTGTCCTGATTATTCCTAACTGTATGCTTCAACTTCCACTCAAACGACTGCGTTTCAACCAATCCTCACCATTCAAATCGAACAACAAGAAATTCCGCAACGATATTGTCACATATACATACATAGTTAAAATTTAATTGCTGATAAAATACATTTATCGCGTAAATGTAGAGTGACTAAAACGATGTGCATAGTCTTTCCTTTTTCGGATATATCAAAGCTTCCATATGTTAGCTCTTCAACAGGTCTTGCAAAGGTGTTACGAAACATTGCCTTGATGAAGTACTAAAGCACGAAAGCTTGCCGTTACACCTAATAAGATTAACACTTAGTATATCCTTTTATTTACTACTTATATTTTTATTGTGTAGTTATCTTCTAAATATCAATATTTAATAATAAATATGTTTTATATTTTGATGGAATTGAGAGAAAGTGACACCAAACGATGATAGAGAGGTTAGTATTGACAGGATGCAGACGAGAGATGTTTTGGCGGGAAGATTCCCATCTCATCAACCAATGAAAAGACTCCGTCAAAAATTTCGAATTTACCATATATATTATTATATTTTGATGAAATCAAGAGAAATGGAAAGACACCAAACGATGATAGAGAGGGTTCAAAGTGGTATTGAGAGAATGCAGACGAGAGATGTTTTGGCTGGAACTTCCCATCTCATCAACCAATCAAAAATCTCCATTTAAATTTCGAATTTACCATAAATATATTATATATTTTGATGATATTAATAGAGAGAGAGAGAGACATCGAACGATGATGAAGAGGGTTGAAGGATGGTATTGAGAGAATGCAGACGAGAGATATTTTGGCGGGAACTTCCTATCTCATCAACTAATGAAAAATCTCCATTTAAATTTTGAATTTACCATTTATATATAATTATATTACGATGATATTAATAGACAGAAATAGAGAGACACCAAACGATGATAAAGAGGGTTGAAGGATGGTATTGAGAGAATGCAGACGAGAGATGTTTTGGCGGGAACTTCCCATCTCATCAACCAATGAAAAATCTCCATCGTTACCGGTCCAATTTGTCAGCAGACGTTAATTACTGGGATCGAGGTTATTTCCTCGCTGCTGCCATCTAGAAGGATTTTCTGGAATTAAAAATAAATTATAATTTTTCAAGATTTGGGTGTATTCTCTTTCACTCTTTCTTTCTCCCTTTCTCTCTTTGTTGTTGTTCCTGAAGAGATAGCGTTTAATAACGTATGTGGTTGTTAATTTCTTCCCTTTCTTTCTGTTTTGACTTTAATATTTATCGTATTCGTTTATTTTATAAGAAATATAATTAAAAATTGATTGTAGAAATTATTTTCTGGGTCTATGGTCTTTCTTATAAAAGAATGTTTATGGTAATTTGAACCAACAAACCCATATTGGTGTATAATATAACAAGATTGTTGTGTTGTATGATAGAAACACCTCTGTAAATAATTATATGCATGATTGGGGGTCGGTGGAAGGCTGGGTAAACCGTTTGGTTTTCGACCACTAGGACCCGGGTTCGATTCCCGCATTGGGCACTTTTTTTCTGTTTAAAAAAATGCTCCAATGGCCCCCGATTCTTGCAAAAGTCCAACCCCACCAGCGAGTGCAAGTAACCAAACGGGGCTCTGGCATTTGTAAGTGCAAAGTCGAACTGCTTTTCACATGTGTAGACATGTGGTGCGCTTACAGTAAAAGCAGTCGCTAACTACCCACCATGATTATCATGGCCTGTACCACGTGTACTAGGGATAAGCAAAAAATATATATATATATATATGCATGATTGAGATTTTTCATTACATCACTCTGTAATGTACTCTGTACAAACTGATATTAATAAAGTGAAACTCTGTAATAAAAAAAGAGTTGAGCTAAATAGCAAAGATTGAGATGCAGAAGTCCAACAAAGTTTAAGAAAGAGGCTTAGAAGATGTCAGGAGGTTGCCAGGAAGTCGTTAAGAGTGTACAATGACATATCTTCCGTGATTCACGTCCTTATTGCATCCGCTGAAGCCCCGTACTTCTTCTTCGGCAACGTATACAAACCTCGGCCAGGCCAGAAATATACAGTCACTTCACCATCCGCGGAAGCCCTCGTCAGATGTCCCCAAGGTCCATCCCATCGACAATGCCGCCGTAGACCAGTAAGAAAACTTCTTAAATATCAATCTTTTGCTGCAGGTTTTACTCTATCTGTTTACGGAACTTTCCTAGTACAAATGTTTCCCTTCGTTTTATGTGTGGACAATCCCAATTCTTCCATTCTGCCTCGACCACGACTGCCTGTACTCTGTGAATACTATTAAAGGTCTTCCAAGGTGCAGAGAGGTACTGGAAAACTCTCCACACCCTGAATGTCCCTCTTGGTTATAACAGGCTTGACCCTCTCGGTTGCCACATGTATTATCACATATCAACCAATTCAAACTTTTTTTATTGATTACACAGGTCTACAAAAAAACCCTTTTTTTTTGCACAAGAGAACCTGATGGTGTTTCTAGTGTAACTTTTCATGCTGAACTCAAAAATCTAATCAGAAATTTCCCATCACCCATGGTTTTTGCCTGACGATCTTTTTTTAGTATTGGGATAAATACATGCATCCAACATGAAAGAGACTTACGAAAACATGAAACTGCTTTTGAAAAAGATAGAATATGAAAGATACGGTTCGAAAATATGCAGCGATTTGAAAGTCGTTGCTCTCTTGCGTGGATTACAGCTTGGATATACAAAATTTTGTTGTTTTCTGTGTGAGTGGGATAGCAGAGATAGGGAAAGGCATTACATTAAAAAAATCTGGCCAAACCGTAAAATCTTTACTCCAGGATATAAAAATATTGCAAATCTACCCCTGATCGATTCAGAAAATATTTACTTACCACCATTATATATTAAACTGGGATTAATGAAGAACTTTGTCAAGGCAATGGATCGAAATGCCAGTGGATTTGCCTACCTAAAACAAAAATTTTCTAGTATAAGTGAAGCGAAGATTAAAGAAGGCATTTTCGTTGGACCTCAGATTCGAGAATTGTAGCAGGATGGAAATTTTCAAAATAGTTTGAATGAAGTTGAAGCAGCAGCATGGAATTCCTTTAGAAACGTTTGCAAAAACTTCTTAGGAAGTGTCAAGGTTGAAAATTACCGAGACATAGTTAATGATCTGTTGCTTTCCTACAAGGCACTGGGATGTAACATGTCCCTCAAGATCCATTTCCTGCATTCACATCTAGATTTCTTTCCAGACAATCTTGGCGCAGTTAGCGATGAGCATGGTGAGAGGTTTCATCGAGTTATATCAAGCATGGAGAAGCGGTACCAAGGTAAATGGAGTCCCGCTATGCTTGCCGACGACTGCTGGGCACTCAAGAGGGATCTACCACAAGCAAAGTATAGAAGAAAATCCACTGTCACTGCTTTTCAATAATAAATATGTTTCGTTCATATATGCCTATATATTAACAATATTTCCAAATTCAAGTAGGTGTATCTCAGAAATATTGTGTAATAGAAAAAAACTAATGGTATATTTGGATTTAGGACATGTAGATAAGATTCTATTTCTTTGTGGACAAAGAAAAATATTTTTTGATAAACCAGTTACGTGACATTGTTTGCAATTTTTAGTGTATTTATCCCAATACTAAAAAAAGACCGTCACGCAAAAACCATAGGTGATGGGAAATTTCTGATTAGATATTTGAGTTCAGCATGAAAAGTTACACTAGAAACATAATCAGGTTCTCTTGTGCAAAAATCTTGTTGACCAGTGTTATTCATTTATTATTTTACCCGATTCTCTTGATAAAGATTATTTTAAGTCAACGATCAAATTACGCTTTTATAATTAGGGTTTTACTTTTCACATGAGTTACTTCAATACATTTTCGGATAGTTGGCGACTTCTGTATGCTCCAGGAACCTAGGATTTATCAAATACAGTTGACTCTCGATTTTTGAAACTCGTTAATTCGAATCTCTCGATAAAATTTGAAATGTTTTCTTGGTACCTTGAAAAACACTAGATAAGTTGAATAAAATCAATATTAATTGATCCCCACGGTAATTTGAAAGGAATAGTATCTTGCCACAAATGAACATTTGTGAATAACTGTACAAATGTTTAAAATAGTGATTCATAAATTTTGAAATCATACTCTTGTTTACTTGATTTTATCAAATAAGTGACTTACCGCAAGTTTTTAATCTTGTATCAACACAGTATGTATATCCCGAAACTGCCGAAACTTCAAACTCTTGTTTACTTGATTTTTTTTCTCTCCCTCCCTCTTGATTGTTTAAATTCCTGGTATTTGAACTCTTGATAAATTGAAAATTTTCTCTGGTTCCTTTAGACCCTTGATCTACAATCGGTTAGAAATTCAAAACAAAATCATAGACCAAATTAAATATAGACACGATAGAAAATCTTGAAAATCTTTCTGCTAATAATGATGATAGCTGTATTATAATTAAGCTTACCTCATTAACTTTTTTTTTTCAAAATAAATTAGTATAATCAATTGACAAAATTTTCTCAACCCATTATCGCCTTACTTTAAAATTGACTTTATAAACTTAAAATTAATTCCAAACTGATAGAGGCAAAATGGCGTCTTTTTTTATTTTCAGACGATCAATTTGATTTTACGAGAGTAAACCCAATTGATTGTTAAACTTCCTTATTGGAATATTTTCGGCTGCTTGCATTCTAATGCGATCTTCTGTTGATTTTTTTCGTTCAAACTGTCGATTTATCACAACCAGACGATTCTATTGATGGAAGTTGCATTAGCTCAACATTTTACGCTAAATTCTGAATTGAATAGTTTTGCGTTTTAATTTCTTTCTCTCACCGCGGCTATATAGATATATTATATAGGATTATTATATACTGTTAACATTGTAATATAATAGTTAATATTTGTAGAGATAATATTTGATATAAGAAAAAAAAAACACTGCCAAAAATAGGTAATACAAAATTTATATAGGTATAGTTTATAATTTAGTTAAACTTTATATTTTAATTTAATAATTTACCTTTTTGTAAATGATTTTGCGTAATACCAGTTATATATATTCAAGTTATATATCTCCCATGAAACACCTAGTCAACTATTATCAACAAATATTAGAGCAGACACTAAAAAAAACTTTTTTTACATTCCAGTTTTAAAAGTAAGCGAGTCTATCCAACTTTGATGTCTGGTAACATAATAAATAACAAATGTAACTAACATTTCTTTGATAGAAAACTTTACTAAACAACTTACTCCATGTGTTTGATTGGGACAGCCAATTACAAAACTTTGGTCAGAACTAAAGGAAACCTGGATAAATATAATCCAATATAATTCTGTTTAAATATAAAATATATAGTATTTATAAGTGAATAAAAAAAACACTCCGGCAAATAATTATAAATATAAGTTATATAGGTTTTTTCATAATGCGTTAGAGAACAAGGTAATCTCTAAGAACTAAAATTACAGAACAATTTTTCCTTTCATTTTCCCTTCTCTCCTTTGTTTGTTTTTCCCCCTTTCTTCATGAATATTATGTATGGCGAGTCCTTACAGGACAGAAATGTCCCAATAAAGCAGTTGTTGTTGTGTATATATGTTTTTCTACTCTCTTACCTTTTTAAAAGAGAATGAATATAATTTTTATTAATATTTATTTGTAGATATGGGCGTTTTTCTTTTCCGTATACGCTTTCACAGTATGTAACTTATTCGCTTGACATTTTAATGGGATTTGGAATATGGTTTAGTTGGAATCCAATACATACTGACATGGTTTCATTATTAAAATATGCAAATTTTAATCTCAATTTGCATATATTCCAGGATATAGAATAAAAATTAGACTGATAATGGATAATACTGAATTTTCATAATAAATTATATAGAAGAAAAAACATTTTGGCACGTTGGAATTATAAATTTGATCAGATATTAACTGAAACCTTTTTAATTTTTCATTTTCAACGTTTTATTGACACGCTGTCACTGTCCTTTCAAAGGAAAACAAATATATTGAATAATCCCTTGAAGCAGTATAAATTATCAGAAGAACGAATTCGTGAGGTGAAGAGTTTCTTTTTTTATTTTTATTTTAAATTATTATTTAACCAAGCTTTCGATCATTTTTCAACACTGATAAAGCTCGGCGCTAAATAAAAAAAAAACTTACAAGGAACCTTTCTCTTAAGATTTTGTTCTTTGATAAAAAAAAAAAACAGATATTACAACGAGAAAAAAATAGTACAAACGAGTGAAATTTTATTATATCAGGTGGATATATTAATAGAAAGACATCTTTTGATCGCGAAACTAAAAGTTACTGATGGCTTGCGCCATCTATCAGAATAAATATCGACTGATCGTTGATTTTTAATTATTCCAGAATTAGCTAAATAACCTTTTTTATTATTATTAACCAATAAATTTGGCCAATTCTAGAATATTTATAAAAAATCAACGATTAGTTGATATTTATTCCGATAGATGGCGCAAGCCATCATCAACTTTTAGTTGCACGATCTGGATGTCTTTCTATTAAAATATAAGCTTGTCACAAAAGTTTGTCTTTTTCTTATTACTTGGCGAATAATTATATTACGGCGAATATATAACAATACAAAAATAATAAGGGATATCCTGACCAGGAGCACATGTACTTTTCAGAAGGCAGAGCGCCATCTGGTGAGAAAGAAACCAACTAAACATTGATTTAGCCTGTTCCCTGATATTTGGCCAACCCAATTTCTTGATAAATCAAGAAAAGCCATAATAATACTTAATACAATTACTTTATACATAATAGAAAGATATTATACATAACGGCGAATACTATTGGTATTTCAATTTTTTGCAAGTGTTTACGAACTTTTGGCGCAACCTTGTATTACAATATTTATCTTTACCGATCTATTATAATGTCAACTACAGAAGGTGTCCACATAGTATGTAATAATGATCAAGTAACCACATTTTGAGTCTGATATGTGAGTTAATAAATCTATAAACACATTTCAGACCCTGTTGGACCTTGTTATTGTGGAACAGGCCTTTTTTTAAATTATAATTTCTAGTACACGTGATACTATGATAATCATGGTGGGTAGAAGTGTGCAGACCTTACGTTGTCGACCCTACAAGGAGACTCTTGTGTTGAGAATAAGTTACGATCTGACAACCCGGCGGATTCATCGGGAAGGTGATCACCTTCATACTATACATATTATTACTGTTTTTGTTTACCTTAGGCTGGCGGAAGTTCCGGCATAGCTGTGAATGTTATAAGTTTAATAATTACCTTATAAATAGTTAAATAAATAAAACTAAGATATAATTCCTTAAGGTAGGAGTATCTTCTTATTTATAACAAGGCATAACACCATACAACTCTAAACGCTTCTTTATGAAATAAATAAAAGAAATGCACAAAATAATTTGAATGTAAACACATAAGTAAAAAGACCAAATAAATAAATAAATAGTGTGACGTTTCGGTAACAATGCTGAATTCTGAAGATGGTAACAACGCTGTTACCGAAACATCACACACTATTTATTTATATGGATTTGGTCTTATTACCTTTTGTTTATAATCTATAATCCAAATTGTGCCTTATTATAATTGAAATATAGGTCCTTATATTGTTACATCATGTTTAATGCGGCCTCCATTTATATTATAAATAATCTCTGATATTTTAAATTAATTAGATATTAATATTAACAGATTATGTACTATATACTAGTTCCTCCTTTGCCCGTCCCAAGCCCGGATGAAAAAGGAGGAGGGGGAGCAGTAACAAGCTCGCTAAAAAACCTGGGTTCAGCTGGCCCGGCTGATAACACCCTGTAAGGGCTCCTAATCCATGGATACAGGATGAGCAGCGTTTGTACTCCATGTTAGGAGCGGCAGCACATGGCGTCAGTTCTTCATGTCAAAGATGGCTATTTCTTTTGGATCTAATTCGGCCTGTTACTGAGTAGTGCTCAAAGGCAGACACATTCTACTTCAGCCAGTCATGAAGTCTCAAGCTCTACAAGCTTGGTACCATGATATGATTGAGTGGAGATAAGAAAGAAGAAGGAAATTCACTATAGTATAATTCTCCTTTTGTAACATTGTTATTGTTTATATCTTGATTATATAATGATAGAGAGAGAGAGGTATGCGAAGACTCAGAATCACCAACTACGAGGAAGAAAACAAATAAACATAATATCTTTAAAAGATAATTTATTAATTTATCTACTTACCTTGATTATAGAAACCCGCTCGGGAACAACTCAAAGAAGGAATAAATTAACACAAAGCAATAACGCGCCATCTATACATATAAAATAAAAGGATTTAAAAGCGCGAATGTTTCTTTTATACATAAAACGAACTTCTACTGTCTCAAAGAAGGAAGGAATCAAGGTGGATGACCCTACAAAATTGCAACACCATGTAACAATATGGCTTGCTATGTGTCCTCTTTCTATATAATGAATATAATAAGAAAACATATATATACATATAGATATATATGGCTATATAAATTCCGAAGATTGAGCAATCCATAATTAGAATTATATTTAGAAAATATGCATATATTGGATTTATAAATATTTATTATTCCGAGGGACAACTGGCCTCTCTCTATCGAGGATGTTTGTGTTTCTCACTAAAACATATATGACTATAAAAAAAAAACATTAATATAAATGCATATATAATTCTCTCAAGGAATAAATAAAAATATCTAGTTATAGAGATATATCTGTAAAAATATTCCGTACAAGAAAAATATTTGCCTATCATATAGAAATTATATAAATATAGCATAATATGCAATTTTGTTATTAAAATATATCTAATATATTATTATAATATACAAATATGTTACATGTCTATTCGCCAGAAAAGTATTAATTTTTTTATATGATCAAAACCATTAAATATATTTGTAACTTTTTGCGCTCAAGAAACTGAGGTTAATTATATACTGTATATACGTATATCAAAATTCAAAACTATTATAGACGCGTATGATTCTTTTTAAAAATAAACAATTTCTACTGTCCTTACTAAAATATATATATAGACAGATATTTGTAACTATTATCTATATCAAATATATTATTTATTAACCCTCGCATATATATATTGTATTGTTTGACAAACAAAATATAATTAATATCAACTTAATAAAATATTCTAAAAATATACATTTTTATATTCAATCTAAAACTTCCCCAATTTTAGTTTAAAGATTACTTGAAATAATTTGAAAAATATGGTTATTTAAAAATTAAATAATTCAGTGAAAATAGAAATGGGAATTTAAAATGAATAGATAAGCATTTTCCTTTCAAACATATTGAAAACGTCAACACAAATATTGAAGGGCTTTTGATATTTGCATTAATCACTCAAACGACTATTTAAAATCTTTTATAATTATATCCTATTGCTTCAATAATACCAATTTCATACATTGGTTCCACCAACCGCCGAAATTGAATTTTTGCTTTTATAAAAAAAAAAGTCTTAAATAAACTTTTTTGGGAAATAAACTTGCGTAACTTACTTATATATAAAAAGTTTTTTTCTCAAATATTTGACCTGGGTCAATCCATTTGCTATATACGTTTTAATAGTTTAAACTTTTCAATTTAGCTGAAGCAAATAATCGTTTGGTATATTATTCTTGTAAGAATTAATTCTATTTAATATTTTTTTCTCTCGTAATTTAATAGTAAAATATATTTGTCAATATTAATGTTAAATCGTATTTTTAGTTTTTAAATATTGATTTAGACATTTTTATTGCTTTTTTTATAATAAAATATTTTTCAAATTCTCTTTTTTAATATGAATATTTTTTCCGTTAATATTTTATTTTTACGTCTCCTCATATAAAAAAAGAACGACTTCTCCTGATCTATCCATTAATGTTTTCTATCATATGTTTACCTATATTTATTTACTTTATCTAATAAAGTTTCCAAATAAATACGTTTAATGCATATATTATTTATAGAATGGAAGTAGAAAAAATAAACATATGGTGTTCTATTGCAACCTTGTAGCTCGCTAGATTCAGGTTATTTTTTTATTTATTTGAAAGAGCAAGCATTGAATTATATTTCTTGAAAAAAAAAGTATTTTAAATATTCTAAATATCTAAAATTATAAGTGTGATTTTGTAAAAGGTTACGTTTTTAGACTTTTTTTAGAGGAGAAAAATACTCGTTTACCCAAATTATTAAAATAATGAAAGAAAAGAATATTAATATTAGTAAGTGCACAATCAGTCACACAATAAGAGAAAACAAAGAACATTTTATTACTTATGAAATTAAGCGAAAAACACCTTTGAAAAAGATGCCTGAAGAAATGGTCAACTCCAATCAAAAGAAAAATAAAGGGAATTGTTGTCAGAGAGAATCCACCTTCTCAAAGGAACATTTCCACAATAACCAACGTACCCCTTTCTATCATTAACAGTGTTATTAGGAAATAAATTGGCTAAAATATGTAAAAAAGCGAAAGTTTTCGTTCTCAAGCCGCACCATATTGAGGAACGCAAGACACAAAGATAAAGAAACATATTTCAAGAAACCTGTAGCATTTGTTTGATTAATATCCAGTAGATTTAAATCTATTGAAACATTATTTTTGTTTGGAAAACATACACTTGGGAAGAAATGGGGCAAAGTAAGGTTATCCGGCTAGCCCTGAGGTCGGCAAACCTTTGAATCAGAAGTGTCAAAAATTACAATTTACAAAATTTTATTTTAGCTTTTATTCTAGCTAATATCCTTTCGATGCATGTATCTCAATATATAATTGAATACAGTCGACTCTCGATAATTTGAAACTCGTTAATTTGAATCTCTCGATAATTTGAAATGTTTGTCCAGTCTTTTAAAAAACACTCGATAATTTGAAACTCGTTAATTTGAATCCCTCGATAATTTGAAACGTTTTCCCAGTCTTTTCAAAAACACACTCGATAATTTGACTAAATTCAATATTAATTGGGCGGTATTTTGAAGTTGAAAGAATAGTATCTTACCACAAATGAACATTTGTCGATAACTATAAATGTTTAACATTATAAATCACGAATTTTGATCAAACTCTTGTTTACCTTATTAATATGTGAGATTCTATCTGAAAATTTAAAAAATATGAGGGGGAAATGTTGCTGGCGATTACACTACGCTTCTACGCCCTCAGAACCGACACAAGTGACGATTTCTTCGCAGCTCTCACTACAATCGAAAATTCATTGGACAATGATAGACTGAAGTGGCTCACTCAACAAAAAATTACAGACTTATTTTTAAAATGAAAATTTGTGAATAATTGTATAATGTTTAAAATAATAAATCACGAATTTTGATCAAACTCTTGTTTGAGAAAGGGCATGACCCGAAAAAGCTCCCAATAAATTTATTACTTTAAAAACTTGCAGTAAGTCACTTATTTAATCTTGTATAAACATAGTATGTATATTCCGAAACTTCCAAAACTTCAAACTCTTGTTCACTTGATTTTTTTCCTTCTCCTCTCTTAGTTGTTTAAACTTCTGTTAATTTGAACTCTTTTTCTCTGGTCCATTGAATTTCAAATTATCTAGAGAGACTGTATGTATATATATATATATATATGTTATGAATATTTTGTTGTTGTTAGATAAAGGGTTGATAAGACAAAGGATCGATAAGATAAAGGGTTGAGGTGCAGTCGTGATAAAAGAAAGATAATTATTTACCGTCAAGTAGCTTTTATTTTCAATTACTTGAGGAAAGATTACAAATTAGTTATTTTCACATTACATAGAATTTATAAAGTTAATCCTATATTAGTGATTTTAAAGGATTGATATGTTAACTACGCATATTTACAACAAAACTATATAACTAAACTGAAAGTCTTTCTAAAAACGATGATAACAAAAGCAAAAAACATCAATGAATAAAACAAAATATATATTTTTTAAAATATAGAAACATTTGAGGTTTTTAGATTATATAATAATTTTAGATTATATAATATATATATAATTGAAGTTGGAAAAATGCTATATAAAATTTCTATGTTTAACATTAAATAAAAGTTTTTTCACCGTCAATTAAAACATATATGAAAGTATTTTTATTTATCTAAAATATAAGAATTTTTGAATCGCAAAATTTTAATTAAAATTTAAAATGTTTAAAATAAAGTGGATATGTAAGAAAAAATATATATATATATATATACTAATACATATATTAAATACATTTTTTATCAGATAACCAAAAGGGTATATGGTAAAAAAACAAAGAACCATTCAACAAACACAAATTTATAAAAATAATCCGTTTAAAAAACAATTCTTTTCATTCAACACAAACTTTAAAATCGTTTAATTCAAATCCTCCCTACATAAAAAAGAAGGCTATTTATTTTTTCCAATTTTAACACACAATTTTAAGAGGTAAAAAAATATATATTTTTTTATTGTTCTCTTATATAAAAGCTAGATTCGATAAAATTTAGCAATAAAAAAGTGAAAACCCGATAAAAATAATAAATTGAAAACACACTTTTATATTTACCTTTTATTTGATAGGCGGGGTTTAGATGCTAACCCTTAACGGTCATTGAAGGTTCAAAAATAAGTCTTTATTATACGTCTGGCAGTGTAATATCGTCTTAAAATATATAGCGTATTTTTCTTTTGTTTAAAAAATGATATCAAGAATTCTTTGATCTATTTGGTGCCATTTATCTAAAACTTCTTTCTAAAGGTGCTTTGATCTCTAAATATATATATTTCTAAATAACGTCTTATGAGAAAATATTTTTGTATGAAATATTATTTTTTAAATTAAATAATTCTTTTGTGTATGTGTGTGTTGGAATTTTTTTCAAAATGTATTTTGATATTTCAACATAGATTACGCATAAATATTGTTTCAAATAAATATTAATTGCTATTTTAAGTAAATTAAAAGATTAAGTCAATGGTCAAAATTAATTTTGACAATAATACAAATTCTGTGATAGAAAATTTTCAAAGGTGGTTTTATATTAATTTTTATCTATATTTATATATATAAAATATTTATAATATTTGATATACATTATTTTTATATTCATATTGTTTTTTATCATTGTACACAATTCAGATATTAATAAATTATTTTTCATATACTAGGAATTGAAAAAATATTAACTTAGTATTTTTAATGAGATTATATAAATATGATCAGAGATGTCGGTAAAATTTCGGCATTTATAGGATATGGTGCCCAAGAAGAAAGCGTCACGTCAGTGTTGTAACAACTGATCAACAGCGATAATTGGCGAGCAAACAACGTAAATCTCTCACTAACCTTTTTGGTAAATCAAGAAAATCCATTCACCTAAGCCTCACAAGCTCACAATTTCACCTCTCTGGTTCCATACCTTCGTTACATTGCTCTCATTTTTCATGTTCAAGAGACTTAAATACTTTATAGCCTTTATTAAGGACTAGACGAAAGGCCCGGGCAACGCCCGGGGTTTACCCGGGTGCGAATATATTTTAAAAACGTTGTCTTGGGTGGTCGCTATTGACAGGGTGGTCTGTATAGACAGGTGGATGTATCACACAGCTGATAACAGGGTTGTCTAGAGTGGTCGCTATAGACAGGGTGGTCTGTATAGACAGATGGATGTATCACACTGCTAATAACAGGGTTGCCTAGGGTGACCGCTATAGACAGGGTGGTCTGTATAGACAGGCAGCTGATAACAGGGTTGTCTAGAGAGGTCGCTATAGTCAGGGTGGTCTGTATAGACAGGTGTATGTATCACACTGCTGTTAACAGGGTTGCCTAGAGTGACCGCTATAGACAGGGTGGTCTGTTTAGACAGGCAGCTGATAACAGGGTTGTCTAGAGTGGTCGCTATAGTCAGGGTGGTCTGTATAGACAGGTGTATATATCACACTGCTGTTAACAGGGTTGCCTAGAGTGGCCGCTATAGACAGGGTGGTCTGTATAGACAGGTGAATTTAACACACTGATGATAACAGGGTTGTCTAGAGTGGCCGCTATAGACAGGTGTATGTATCACACAGCAGATAACAGGGTTGTCTAGAATGACCGCCATATACAGGGTGGTCTGTATAGACAGGTGGATGTATCACACAGCTGTTAACAGGGTTGCCTAGAGTGACCGCTATAGACAGGGTGGTCTGTTTAGACAGGCAGCTGATAACAGGGTTGTCTAGAGTGGTCGCTATAGTCAGGGTGGTCTGTATAGACAGGTGTATGTATCACACTGCTGTTAACAGGGTTGCCTAGAGTGACCGCTATGACAGGGTGGTCTGTATAGACAGGTGGATGTGTCACACAGCTGATAACAGGGTTGTCTAGAGTGGCCGCTATAGACAGAGTGGTCTGTTTAGACAGGTGGATGTAGCACACTGCTGATAACAGGGTTGTCTAGAGTGGCCGCTATAGACAGGTGTATGTATCGCACAGCTGATAACAGGGTTGTCTAGAGGGGGGCAGGGAGGCCACGTGTTCGCTGGCAGCCAATGGGCGCGCATTCTATCCGTGAGCTTCAGACATACAGACAAACAGACAGAATAAGGCAAATATATAAGTAGATACTCTTCCCATACAGGATTCTCTCAAAAGGGTAAACAGAAGTAAATATTAAAGTTATCTACAGAATGTGAAGATTAAGATCGACCTTTTCAAGTTGAATTCATCATCTGTGTTGTACTTATTGTCTGTTAGAATTTAGAGATGTTTTTTGCAGGATACTCACTCGGGGGATCATTGGTAGATTCTCTATTGACCATACTGTAGGAGGGAGACACTTTAAGGAAGGGAGAGGTAGACCAACTTGTACAAACAATAAAATACTTTTTATTGATGCACCTCGTTCTAAACACTCAATTCCAAAGAAGAAGCATAAAATGATAAAGTATCAAAAGTAAATAGGTTATATAGTCTTGGCGGTAAAACATGAAATTCCCTGTGTGTCTTCTTGTCATCTTTTTCATTTTTAAACAATATTCGCAACATTTCTGCTGGTAGTACAGTAGAACTTACATGAAAAGTCGCTCACGCTAGAAGAAATATCTATACAAAGGACATTCTCATCGCAAAAATGACCATTTTCCCAAATTTATTGCTCTCTTGTTCTTCAAGGAATCTAAGTGTAACTAGGTGTCCGTTACAGAGAGGTTCTACTGTAAAACTAGACAAAGCTATCATTGACCAATACAAACGAATTATAATAATCGTAAATACGAACTCGTCGTTAAACGGCCATGCCTGCAATAATCAAATAATATTTCAAGTGGTAAAATAAAGGATACTACTAGGAAGGAAGAGCCAGGAAAGAGAAACTCTCAAATTAAAGGGTTCCAAGTTTTAACACTCCAAGCTAAATTCGATTATAATTTCATTTCCAAACTCAGCCTAATTGATCCTTTCAACGCCGTCGTTGCTAAATTTAGAAAAGTCCTTGATGTTGGCTCATTATAATACTGATGAGAGGGGTTTGCTTTGGTCTACTACATCCACGTTTGCCTTTGACTACCACCCCCGTTTACTATGGTCTACCATCTCCGTTTGTCTTAGTCTACCTTCTCCATTTTCCTTTGACTACCACCCCCGTTTACTATGGTCTACCATCTCCGTTTGTCTTAGGCTACCTTCTCCGTTTTCCTTTGACTACCATCCCCGTTTACTATGGTCTACCGTCTCCGTTTGTCTTAGTCTACCTTCTCCGTTTTCCTTTGACTACCACCCCCGTTTACTATGGTCTACCATCTCCGTTTGTCTTAGTCTACCTTCTCCGTGTTCCTTTGACTACCACCCCCGTTTACTATGGTCTACCATCTCCGTTTGTCTTAGGCTACCTTCTCCGTTTTCCTTTGACTACCACCCCCGTTTACTATGGTCTACCATCTCCGTTTTCCTTTGCCTACCATCCCCGTTTACTATGGTCTACCATCTTCGTTTTCCTTTGACTACCACCTCCGTTTACTATGGTCTACCATCTTCGTTTTCCTTTGACTACCATCACCGTTTACTAGGGTCGACCGTCCCCGTTTTCCTTTGACTACCACCTCCGTTTACTATGGTCTACCATCTTCGTTTTCCTTTGACTACCACCCCCGTTTACTATGGTCTACCATCTTCGTTTTCCTTTGACTACCACCCCCGTTTACTATGGTCTACCATCTTCGTTTTCCTTTGACTACCACCCCCGTCTACTATGGTCTACCATCTTCGTTTTCCTTTGACTACCATCCCCGTTTACTAGGGTCGACCGTCCCCGCTTTCCTTTGACTACCATCTCCGTTTACTATGGTCTAACCATCTTCGTTTTCCTTTGACTACCATCCCCGTTTACTAGGGTCTACCATCTCCGTTTTCTTTTGACTACCACCTCCGTTTACTATGATCTACCATATTCGTTTCCTTTTACTACCTACCCCGTTTACTATGGTCAATCATCTCCGTTTTCTTTTAACTACCAACTCCGTTTACTATTCCCGGAATATTGGAAAAAAATCCCTTTATTGAAAATAAAGAAAAACCACGTTTCACGATATTGGCTCTTGTCAGAGTGGTGTAAGCTGTATCTGCTAGACACAGTCTTTGTATTCTATTTGCATAGTTTATTTTCGCATCTTTCTTAGTCTGCTCTAATACGATTTAGTATGACCCAATCTTGGTTTTGCATCTTTTCCTGATCATGTGGGGGATTAATTCTTTATTTGAAAAATACAAGCTGCTTTCCAATCCATCCAATAAATGGAGGTGAATCATGTCGACATTCAAGTGATAGGTCGCTTTGTTTCCGATATGTAAATATTTGGTTGGGATTTCGGAATTCCATTCTATATTGAGTGAGGTTGTGGTCGTCTATCTATAGGTATTATAACAAGGTTTTCTCTGATTGGTGGGAACTAACGAATCAGGTGCGTGATCCAAACTTGTTTACGTCCAATAGAATTATCCTTTGTTTGTCATCATTGTTCCTGTCGTAATCACTCTTGTCGCTGAGGTACAAACTAAGTTAGTTGAGAGGTAAGACAGACTCTCTTTGTTATCTTTCTATTCTTTTCCTGAAATAGCAGATCTCTACTTTCTCTTTCGTCCTCTCACATGACCCGTTTGATAAGCCACTACCTTCATGAGTAATGAAATATGAGTTAGTCAATATATGCTGATAAGGTGAAGAGCAGTTTGTACGGTTTCTCCGCAGGAACAATTTGGTGTTTCTGATATACCTCTTTTAGTCATATGTTTATGAATCAACCAGGCGCGATGTATTTGCGCCTATTACAGAGGAAACAAAACAGCAAACAAATTAGAACTTATAATAAATATTTACAAATTTACATATTACAAGAGAAAGAATTCCCAGACCTCATCACGAAGAAGGAATTAAAGTCTACGGCGACAAGTTACTTTAGTTCCTTCTTCAAAATTTACATGTATTATTCTACAGAGTTCATAAAATTTGTATAGACAAATTGGCTGATGTAAGAGAGTTAAATAATTTAAATCAGGGAACAAACGATGTCTCACTTCTGTAAAGTTCAGACAGTCATAGATAAGGTGAAGAGCAGTTTGTTCGGTTTCTCCGCAGGAACAATTTGGTGTTTCTGATAGAACTATTTTATGTAAGTATTTCTGGAATTTTCTGTGTGTTATTCACGCGTGTTGATATATATTTGAAGGTCATTGTAGGCATTTAAATAGTTTGCAGATAAACGTTTGAAAAATAACTATAGCTAAAGTTAATTTTTGATAATCGCGATAATAAAGAAATATCATTGCTGAAAGTAAACCAACAATTTTTAACACCTTGCCAAATGCTTAATTTTTATTTATTTCTCCTGACGAAGACAAAAGATTTTTGTCGAAACGTTGAGAAAATAAAACTTTAACTGGCCGAAGTGTCTATTTTTTACAGAACCTAGACAACCTCTATCTTCATGATAATTTTTCTTTAATTAGCTAATTTATCAGATATAACTCTACCTTTGCCGGTCCCAAGCCCGGATGAAAAAGGAGGAGGGGGAGCAGTAACAAGCTCGCTAAAAAACCTGGGTTCAGCTGGCCCGGTTGATAGTACCCTGTAAGGGCTCCTGATCCAGGTACACAGGATGAGCAGCATTTGTACTCCATGTTAGAAGCAGCTGCACATGGCGTCTGTTCCACTTGTCAGAGGCGGCCATTTATTTTGGAGCTAAGTCGGCCTGCCACTGAGTAGTGCTCCCAGTCTTAATGACAAAAGCAGACGCATTTAACTTCACCCAGTCATGATCTCAAGCTTTACAAGCTTGATACCCTAATATGATTGAGTGGAGATAAGAAAGAAGAAGATCAGATATATAATTATTTGAAACAATACTATAAATAGATCAGGTGTTGATGTAAATTAAAAGGCATATCCTGACCGAGTTCACATGAGCTTTTTAGATGGCGCTCTTAGATTTAAAAAGTTCATGTGAGCACAAGCTCAGGATATGCCTTATTTGTTTTCAATATAAAATTATGAAAATAACACGGTTTTTTGTGTATATTTTTATAGTGGGTTTCGTGTATTTTATTGTAAATATAATACAAATATATATTTTTTAATAAAAAGGCATATATTGAATCAAAATATCATTTATTTTACCAATATTTTAGTTGGCTGAACGCCAACTTTTATCAAGGTGTTATAACAATTCAAAGTGTATCAACAACAAACTCAGCGCCACATAACGTCCATATAATTTTCTCCCCTTTGAATATAAGCTAAAATATTTTAAAACTTAATTCTATTGACGTGGGGCGCTGAGTTTGTTGTTTTACAATACTTTGATAAAGGTTGGCGTTCAGCCAACTGAAATATTGGTAAAATAAATGATATTTTGATCCAATATATGCCTTTTATTTAAATATTAATTTATGGATTGCTCTATTTCAAACATATATATATATATATATTATATAATCTAAAATGCCATATTTTATTTTTTTAAAACATATATTTTATTTTCATTCATCGACTGTTCTACATTTTTTGACCATAGATTTAGAAGATAACACTTTGAATATTGTTGTAAATAGGTACAGTTAAGCTACCTATTTTTCAATTCACGAATATAGAATTCATTTTATAAATTCTATATTACTATGAAAAATAACTTTATGTGTAATTTACTTCAAGTAATTCAAAATAAAAACTACTTGATGAGTAAAATATGTATTTCCTATTGTTCACGACTGCACCTTCAATTCTCCATATTTTTCAACAACAAAACAAAAATAATCATAACATATATATATTATGATAATTATATTAAGAAGAAACGCCTGTGAAAAAGTATTTTTCTCTGAAAAAATTGAGAATTTTATATTAAATTAATGAAGAAACCTTTTTTTTTTGCGGAGTACGTGATTAATTATTTAAAAATATTCTCTACAATTTATGCAATGTAAATCTTCATGAAATAGTAAATTTCATGATACATTTGTTTGATATAGAATTTGCTTAGGTTGTTTAAAGATACATGAGAATGTTTGTGATATTGCAGTCGTGGTAATAAAAATAAAAATAGTTTAGATCACAATCAACTTTACTTGGGCTTATGGAGACAATATAAAATACTTAATTTGAGAAAGTACTGCCTGACTTAAGGCTTGAAGAAGAAAACAAAAGACTTATTTACATATCTACAGAAAGATTTGAGCCGGCCAACGGGAAACAACAACAATGTATATATAAGGGGAAAACCGCGATATCTGGCAGTCAACTTTACAGAGTATTTTATTCTAGAAATTATAATTTTAAAAATAACATTTTTATATAACAAATATAGTTGTTTAATTTTGAAACGCTATCAACAAATATGTGTTCATATTTCCTCGAAATACAATTAAAAAAAAATCATTTTTTAAATATAATATTTAAATATAGGCTTCAAAAATTAAATTTGTGAAAAATGAATAATTAATATATCATATTTGAATTCTCAATAAATGAAATTAACGGGTGAACCTTTTATATATTCAAAATTATTTCATAATATTAAAATATTTGTTATACAATCACTTCTTCAGCAATATATTTATATATTAAAAATAACTGATTTATAGAATATTCAAGGATATTTTTTCAAATTCACACATTGAAATGTATATTTAATAATATATGTACATCTAGAAATATAATTTCAAATATTTAAATATATTCTGAATAATATATTAATACAAAAATTGAATATATTCCTTTAAAAAATAAGAATATTTTTTTCAGTAAAAATGCGTTCAATAATATTTTAAGAAACAACACTTTTAAACTAGAAAATAAATATTTTTGGTCTTCTAGTTCTATCTTCTCTCAGAAGAATTTTTCAGAACCATTAATGGGTCTTTCAGAAAACTTATAAAATACATTTTAAGCGTCCCAAAATAGCCTAGCGATGAAGTTTTTACAAACATTATCCTGGTGCGCGCTGCGGGGCGTCTGAAATATTGAATCTTCCAAAATGGCGCGCATACTTTACCTATCAGACGAAAATAGTTTGATATATTTTAACGGCTCGTCTGCAATGTAATGCTAATATTTTTTAGAATATATATAAAACTATATTTTCGCGCCGTTACACAAATTTGTAAACTTTATTATAATTATAATATAAAATTTATTATATTTATAGCATCACGTATTTTTTTGTGAGTCACAAAAATATTAATTTTAATTTGATATATAAATTAAAGAAAATTTAATTACCTGTATTTTATCTATATAATAATTAGAAGTTAAAGAATTTTTACTATATTCAAAAAACGATTTTTTTCTTGTTCTTATATAAATATTTTTTCAAAAATTTGTTTTGAGAATATTTTGTTCACGCTACCTCAATTATTTTTTATCTTTTGGACAAGTATATGACGAACAAAAATCTAATGCATAAGCTTGTAAGATTGTTAACTATTGCGTTTATAAATTTTAAATATTTATTTTCATTGGCAAAGTTTACAAACATACCTCAGAAATACAAAATAATACTATTTTTTACTAAAAATGTTTCTCTTTTGCTCCTTTTTTATTATATTTATCTATATACTAGCGGACGTACCCGGCTTCGCCCGAGGTTTTACCCGAGTAAAGGTTTGTCTAGCGAACATTTGTTAAAACAATTCTCTAAAAACTTATCAAAAAAAAAAAAAAAGATATATTTTGACAATTTGAAACTCGTAAATTTGAATCTCTCGATAAAGTGAACATTTTTTCCCGGTCCCTGTGTGCCGTGTCATCCTGAATTTTGTCTTTCCTAATTTTCTACATTAGAAAATCATAGTTTTATCTAGTGAACATTTTTTCCCGTGTCACATTGCCGTGTCATCCTGAGATAATCTTACTTTTGATAAATAATATTTAAGATAACAAACTTAGTGATAAGAAAACTTGTTATCATCGTCACAATGGGGGCGCTGCTTGCGAGTTAAATCTACAAATCTGCAAATAACTCTAAGGATATTCAAGATATTCATGAAATTATTTTTCAAAAACCTTCCCGGTGATATACCTAATAATATCCCAAAATTTCACGGCGATTGGATGTATGGTTTTTGAATCTATAGAGTACAGACAAACAGACAGACAGACATTCAATTTTATATATATAGATAAAGTATACTGACCAGGCTCGCCAAGAGAATTTACTAAGAATAGCGTGTTCTAAATTGTATTCGCACTATATGAAAATCGACTCCCTTCTATAACAGCAGAACAATATTTGATCAGAGATCTCACATTACCAGTCAAAAGATGTAACCCACAAATAAGAATTTTCTTTCCTCTTTTGAAAAAAACTACGTTAAAATATTTAGCTCAACTGACATAATATGTCCATTATGAAATAAAAATACACAACTCGGAACTGGAGCACCCCGTGTTTTTTTTTCTGTTTAAAGTTAATAAGTAAAAGGGAACTTCTTTTGCATAAAATTGGATCAAATTATCTTGCTCTGGAGGCTCTGTTGTCTAGGTCGACAAAGATCCAACACATTGGCCCTGTACAAGTTTCACAGGTCTGCACAAGAAAAGAAACATTAAGAATGGATAAATGTAAATGAACGATCACCTGTAAATAATTAACCCATCTTTTCTAATCAATTATGCACCTAGACGAATCCTGTGTAGGGTATAGGTCCCTAATAAAAGGCTTATTGTTGTTTTTGTATATGTAAAGTATGCAATTTAATAATAAATATAACAATTTTGAAAAAAAAAAGAGACATGTATTCTTAAAATAAGAATAAAAACAGTATTAATACGTTTCCTTATTCGTGCAAAGTACAAGTTTTCGGATCTTTATAATCCTTCCACAGGCATAGCTATCCCTCAGTATAGCTATGCCTGTGGAAGGATTATAAAGATCCGAAAATTTGTACTTTGCGCACGAATAAAGAAACACATTGCTACTCTTTATATTATTAATTTATACTTTATAGAAATTTTCTCTTCTCAGATTTATTCTTATTATTTTTCGATTTAATTATGATTAAGGCACCATCAATAATCTCTGAATTCGTATTGTGGAATATCGTGATGTGGTAGGGCCAATTAGATGGAAGAAATGGATCTAAAAAATATATAAAAGGCTACCTCATTCGACAATATAAATGCGTTTCTTTTTTCGTGCAAAGTGCAAGCTTTCGGATCTTTATAATCGTTCTCACTTTCTCAATTCATAGCCATGCCTGTAGAAGGATTATAAAGATCCGAAATCTTGTACTTTTCACGGAAAAAGCAACACATTGCTTCTGTTTATATTATTATTTTATACTTTATAGAAATATTCTATTCTAACATGTATTCTCATTATTTTTCGATTTAACTATGATTAAGGCGCCATCAATAAAATATTCTCTGAATTCGAATGAAAGAATATCGTAATGTGATAGGGCCAATTCTATGGATGGATATTTTAGTTAGAAGAAATGGATCTAAGAATGAATAAAATGCTACCTGTATTGTCAAAATAAACAAGAATTATGCGCTATCAAGAAGGATATCCAATGAAGATGAAAGAAAGACATTTTGGATGGTTTGGATGTATATATAGATAGACAGAAGGCGTGGGTAGGTGACATTAAACAGTAGAATGACAAATTGCACGCGATCCTTGTCACTTCCATGGAGATAAAATATCATTCTCAGTTCACTCATTATAAATATTCATCCTATATGATGAAATATAGTGTTGAATACTGTCTTCCTCAATATAGTAATACTCTATATATTGTGTTCACCTATTGTTGTCTAAACTTGTATCTGTTGTCTATTCTTTCAAGCTGAAGAGGTCTAATTCTTGAAGCTAATATTAGTGAAATTTCGACAATTACAAAATCCTCTTCCCATAGATTCGTTAAAACAACATCATCAATTACTTGTCGCGCTGAGACACTTAACAAATCTATAATACTTGAAAAAATATTATTTATTGCCAAGCCAAAACTACAGTAGACATCTAAAGTAACAAGACTACTGGATTTCTAACACTGGAATGGACTCCTCACTTCATCCATACGACCTATTTATAGAACAAATAAGTTAAATTAAAACTATGTAAATTGTGCTACAACAAAGAACAAATATGCAACGAGTAAATATGCAAAGACCAACAACCAAGTACCAAAATCAAGAAACCTTCAAGTGCAGACTATTCAATTAGAAATAACTTATAGATAACGCTTGTGGGATGGTTGTGTGCGTGTTGGTGTGGCTTGTGGAAAGGTCGCTGGTGAAATTATTTTTATAAAATAAATTGATACATTTAAAGCCAGAAATCTATAAAGAGAAAAGAAGTAACGGCCGTTGGAAGTAAGCCTTGTTGTTGACGACGCGCGTGGCCAGAAAGTCCCGGATTCCGCCCGCGCATGCGTAGTCAGGTTGCCGAGGCTGTCACACTACTGCCCGTATGTTTAGTGAAGCTTTGTCCCAGTCCGCTCCGGCTGAAGCAAAGTGTGGTCGCCACACGCTCATATATAATGTGAAAAATAAAGCAAAAAGAAAATAAAGAAATGCCTTTAATTGTAATATTAATTGTAATATTTTGATTATTGTTTTTTATTCATTTTAATGGCTGAATAATTTTGCTTTTCTCTTTGAATATGTACAAATTTGGATAATAGATTAGAGACAAAAGGTAAACAAGACCAAAAGGTTTAGTGCTTGTCACCTTTTGTTTCTTTTCCATAATCCAAATGGTACCAATCAAAAGGAAAATAATTAAATAAGCCATTATAATGAATAAAAATAAATAGGAACACAAAAAGATGTATTACAACAGGTTTTGAATACGTATCATTTATGCAGCCTAGCAAATTTAGATCAAAAGATCATTCGATAATCTATTGATAGGAAGTTTATCAATCGGCATTAAAGAAACACATAGCTTTTTAATATCTGTCGTAACCTTTGAATCGTGTTTATAATTGAGCGATTGATAGAATATACAACAAGAAAGACAAATGATAAGAGAGAAATATCCTGACCGCTTTATAGAGCAATGCTCTAAGCTCTCATATTATCGTCAGAAAGGTTATTTCATGATGTTGAATGCGCATTCAATCTCTTCACAGGTTTATATTGTTACGACGCTTCTCAGCCGTCGATGTTTGCGTTCAAGGTTTCTAAGAGAACAATGTGGATACAGCTTAGTACGGTATATTTATTATAAGAGCTTTAAAGAGTAGATACGTAACTATATACAGTAGATGCCTCCATTGTACTTCTCTGATATCTTGTCATACAGTGAGGAAAGAATTACCCATTTTACAATATCTTTAGAGAAACACAGCCACATCAACTAATGATTTATTCAACTCCCGACCTTTCAGTAACTAACTGTCACTCTTCTCAGGATAATCCTAGTTCAGGATACAAAATAATCATTCCCCTGAGGAGAGTGAAAGGAAGTCCCTGAAACGTCGAAGTTAAATAAATCATTGTTTGATATGGCTATTTTTTTCGGATTCAACTTTCAACTAAAAAAATTATATATATGTGGGATGGTTGCGTGCGTGTTGTTGTGGCTTGCGGAAAGGCAGCTGATAAAATTATAATTATTTTTATAAAATAAATATTCTATATACAGTTACGAGCGTCATGCGTGGCCTCTGTCACGGTTTGCTTTTTTTTGGAATGGCGCCCTCCTATTGGTCGGCTACGATCACGCCACCTTTGCCCCCCCCCCCCCACCATCATGCCCCATCATTTCTGTAACTATTGTGCTGGAGCGGGTCGCTCCTTAAATAAATGCATATATTAGTTGATAACCAAATGGAATCCTCTCTTTCTTTTTCCCAGTAAGAGACGCCTACGGAAGCCAACAGTACATAGACAGATAAAGCACATAGGCTATAGTTATTAACTAAAATATGCAATTATTTAAGGCGCCAATTTATAATTGTAACAAATAGTATTTGAATCAAAACATTCAATCGGGTAAAACACAGGCGTTGCCCGGGTCATTCGGCTAGTAAATATATAGAGAGGAAAGAAGTAACTGCGTTGGAAGCAAGCCTTGTTGTTGATCGACGCGCGTGGCCAGAGGCTCGGATGTCGCCCGCGCATGCGTAGTGAGGTGTTCTCTCAGCTCGCGGTTGCCGAAGCGTAGTGAGGCCGCCATACTACTGCCCGTATGTTTATTGAAGCTTTGTCCCAGTTCGCGCTCGCTGAAGCAAAGTGTGATCGCCACATATATAATATATATACAATAAATAGTAAAAACAAAGTAGACATATCTCTCTCCTGACCAGGAGCACATGTGCTTTACAGAAGGCAGAGCGCCATCTGGTGGAACAGAAATCAACTAAACATAGATTTAACCTGTTCCCTGATATTTGGACAACCCAATTTCTTGATAAATCGAGAAAAGCCATCCACGAACTTATCAATTGATTTTTATATATTGATATTGATATATAAATAAATTGGGATGTGGCCAAATATCAGGAAACAGGCTAAATTAATGTTTAGTTGATTTCTGTTCCACCAGATGGCGCTCTGCCTTCTCTAAAGCACTTGTGCTCCTGGACAAGATATGCCTTTTTTATTTTTAATATCAACACCTGACCTTTTTATTTTTATATTATTTTTTCATATATACAATAGTATTTTCTTCTATTATATATAGTAAAATGTAAGGTTGTAATATACTTTACCGACAAATGTAGGCTATAGCCGGTATAGTGCAGTTGGTGGTTTTATCGCGAGCACTTGTGTTCATTAAACTAATTGGCATTTCTAATTAACACCAACAGCCCAAATTACTTCCAAATACGACCAGGATCTTCTGAGCCCTCCTTAGATGTTATCCTCAAGAGCTAATCATTCTGATGGTGCAGTGCAGGTATTTGTGAAATGGGGATTATAGACGCACTTAATGGAAAACCTACCATTGATTAAAATATAATATTTTTTTCTTTACACGGCTTTCGTACAAGGCTGTCCCAAAATTTCGTAAACACTTGCAAAACAATTGAAATACCAATATTATTTGTTTCTTGTAGTATTTTTTTTCTCCGTCTATAAGAAAAAATGTAAATATGCTAAAAAATTGCTTACCATAGTATAAATAAGCTTGTATATCTTTGAATCTCTTGCCTTTTTAGCCAGTAGAAGGGCGTGTGGCCCGAAAGCTCGCTCGCGTTTATTAAAAAAGAAACTCATCTTCCTTCGTGCTTCACTTTATTTGAATATTATTCGCCGTTATGTATAATGTCTTTGTATTATGTATAAAGTATTTGTATTATGTATTATTTTGTATTTGCCGTATTAATAGTATTTGCCAAAAAAGTAATAAGAAAAACGAAGTTTTAAGAAAAATACGAACTTTTGGGACAGCCTTATATTTTATAAGAATTTTTCTACATTTATATGCTCTTTTTCGTTCATATGGATTACGTTGGTCAATTCATGAGTATCGTGTTTTTGATAAGGGGTCAATGGATGAATGGTCTAAACCATTGGTTTTCTATCGCTACGACCCGGGATTGAATCCTGCATTGGCTACTTTTTTCTAAATAAAAAAAAATGCTTCAATGCCCCCGATTCTTGCAAAAATCCAACCCCACCAGCAAGTACAAGTAACTAAACGGGGCTCTGGCACATGTGAAAAAGTCGAACTTCTTTTCACGTGTGTAGACACATGGCGTACTTACAGTAAAAGAAGTCGCTAACTACCCACCATGATTATCATGGCCTGTACCACGTGTACTAGGGATAATTTTGAAACTGTTTTTGATAGTGGTGGACAGCTATTCTAAATGGCTTTATTGATGAGAATTATTCAACAGATCAAAATACCATCAACATTTAAAATATATATTTTCTAATGTTATGGAATTCCAGAACAAAAGTGGGTAACTGATAATAGACCACAATTCATTTCAAATAAAATCCAATCACACAAAGAAGTAATGAATTTGAAAATTTCTCTCCTAATGTAACTCGGAATACTGGAGCAATGAGAAACATACGACAGCATTTTTTTATAAGTTAGTATTGTTTTCAGCTTCGTTCTTAAAATTAGAAGTGGAAAAAAAAACACTTTTTATTAGATATACACTCATTGTTTGACCTGGGCTGGAGGAGGGGTTCCACTTAAAAGGCGCTAACCTGTTATACCTTACTCCGCCGTCTTTAGAGGACTGTATTCTGTTTTCTTTGAGGGAAGATCCGAATGCCGGCGACCTAAGGACAAGGGAGGCTCTGTTCTTGGGAGGATGCGGTACTTTGCACACGGGAGTACTTTTACCAACTCAGAAGGATGAGGCCGACACGACTAACTGGTGACTACTCTACTTTATTTTCCATCACAATATATACATTTCTAAATACACACGTGACCAGACGTCCGTGGTCAAATTAAATTAAAAACAATATAAGCAGAATAATAAAGAAAATAAATTAAAAATAGAATAAACTCCAACATACTCCCCAAGTTGATGGGAACCATCAAAGCAAGCTGTGGGGAACAGGCAGCAACCCCAGCTTAACCAGGGGTCTTTTGAGTATGCCAGCCTTGGTGCGGATAGACACAACTCGGACCAATCCGTCCCTGCCCGGATGGATCTCCACCACTCGCCCCATTATCCACTTGGCGGGGGGCACATGTTCCTCCCGGACTAGAACCAAGGAGCCAGTAGCCACATTAGCCTTGGCATTCTCCATTTGTGTCGTTGTTGTAGATTATGAATATAATCCGTAGACCACTGCCTCCACAGATGTTGGACCATCTTCTGGACCATTTTCCACCGAGGCAATAGCTGAACGTTAAATAAGTCCTCCTCAGGGACGCAATAAGATGAAGACGTCAGTAGAAAATGTGCTGGTGTCAATACCGCTAGATCATTGGGGTCGCCACTAATTGGTCCCAAAGGTCTTGAATTCAGACAGGCTTCTATTTGGACAATTAGGGTCAGGAACTCCTCATAGGTCAGCAAGGTTTCTCCAATGATGCGGCGAAAGTGATACTTGAAGCATTTTATGCCGGCTTCCCATAGGCTACCAAAATGAGGAGCACCTGGAGGATTAAATTTCCACTCCGTTCCATCATTGGCCAATATCTCCGCGATCTCCGACATCTGATCCCGAGCCCTATAGAATCCTATACGCAGTTGTTTGGCTGCTCCCACAAAATTGGTACCTTGGTCGCTATACATCTGTGCACAATGTCCTCTGCGCGCCACAAATCTCTTAAAGGCAGCCAGAAAAGTTGGCGCTGAAGCGTCAGTGACTAGCTCTACATGTATTGCTCGGGTTACCAAGCAAACGAACAAACAGATGTATCCCTTCTCAATCTTTTGACCCCGTCCTTTCGATAATTTTATTTTAAAGGGTCCAGCGTAGTCTACACCACTCACTGTAAATGGCTTTCCAGGGGTCAACCGTTCTGTGGGTAGATCACTCATCAATTGATGCTGAGTGACTCGATTGTAGAGACAGCATGTCAGACAATCTCTTATACATTTCTTAATTTGATTTTTCGCCTTCAAGATCCAATATTTCTACCTAAGGGTGGCCAATACCAAATGCACACCGCCGTGTAGAGTTCTGGAATGCGCATCTCTGATTATCAATTGACTCAACTTTCCTGTGGATGGCAATAACGAAGGATGTCTTTGATCATAGGGGATTTCTGGAGCCCATCTTATCCTTTCTCCGACTCGGATGATGCTCCTTTCATCAAGAAAAGGATTTAGAGCCACTATCTTACTGGTTTTTCTTACCATCTTCTGATTATGCAAATTCTTCAAATCTTCGTCAAAGCAATAAAGCTGAACGGCGAGGAGTATCTTATCGTGTGCTTGTCTTAACTCGGCCGTTGTCAGATATGTGTGGACCCTCCTTGACCTATCACGGCAATTATTGATAAAACGAAAAATCCAGGCAACTATTTTAATATAGTAGTCAGGGAGGAACACCGCTCTCCAATTGTTACCAGCATAGGTTTTTCGTCGTTTAAATTGACTGACAATACCTTCGTCTCGTCCTGCTTTTCTGATAGTTTAGGCATTTTTGGCCATAGCTCTGGAGAGGGTTCTTCTTTATCTACTTTCACTTTGGAACTGTCTGGACAGGGTTTTTCTTTATCTACTTTCACTTTGGAACTGTCTGGACAGGGTTCTGCTTTTACTTTGGCACTGTCTGTACAGGTTAGCATCTCAATCTCTTTCATCTTTGCACAGTGTGGACACATTGATCCTTTCACCTTCGAGCAGTCAGGACAAGTTGACTCTTCAGGCCTTTTCAGAACGGAACTATCTGGACAGGTTTTTCTTTCGGTCACTTTCACCTTGGCACTAGCTGGGCAGAGTTTATCCACTTTCCCCTTGACACGCTCAGAACCGTATCCGTCTTTAGACTCGGTCAACTTAACCCTGCCAGTGGGGTATTCTTCTTTCGACATGGAATATTCAGAGATTTTCTCACCCGTCCTAGACGCTGGAGTTCTGCTACGTTTTTCATGGCGTTCCATCTTTGCCATACCTCTGGTCTTGTATAATTCTTCACAGAATTCATCTGCGTCCGACTTGGCATGTCTAAGGGGGACCTCTTCCACCTCCCAGAAGCGCCGCAATACGTTGTCCAGGTTTTCTTCATAATTCACCCGAATGTTGTACACCCTGTGTGGGCCGACTTCTCCTTCACCTGGTAATTTTCCCGAGATAATCCAGCCCAATCGGGTCTTCTGCGCACATAATTGGGTTTTCTCATCATACTTAACTTCGGGAAGTAATAAACTTCCATATACGTCTGCTCCCAGTATTACATCCACTCGGCCACTTGTCTCAAACTGAGGGTCTGTCAATTGCAGGGTCTTCCAGCTGGACGGCACAGGGATGCGGAGATCCCGACTAGGTACGATCCCAGTCATTCTTCCCACCACCAGCGCCCGAATCGATATAGTCCATCCTGATTCCGTCAACGACGCCACCGAACAGGATACAATCTGTTTAACATGCTCTCCCCTGGTGTCGTTAATCCCGAAGATTTGTGCATTGACCTTGTGCACTGGGATAGTCAAGTGATGAAGAAGGTCTCGATGGACAAAGAACGACTGAGACCCCTTATCCAGCAACGCCCGCACAGTGACTCCCACGCCCCGAGGGCCCACCAGGCGAACCCGAGCTGTCGCCAACAAGGCTGTTGGGATTGCGGTTCTCACATGCATCCCTGATAAGGCGATTTCTTGTTCACCAGGCGAGACCCGCGGCTCCTCAGTGTTTTGCCTTTCCCTTTGATCCCGATCTTCCATTGATACCCGCCTTGGTAGATGCAGAGTTGTATGATGGGGTCGATTGCAGTGCGAGCACCGGATTTGGGTTCTGCAGGTTGCCATCACATGACCCACCCGCAAACAGCGAAAGCAGGCGTTAACCTTTCTGATTTCATCCATTCGTTTGGTCACTGTCATGGAACGCCAACCCGCGCAATCCTGGATCCAATGCTTTCCTTTACACCTGAGGCACAGGGGAGTCACTCTAGCCTGAGCCTCCTTTATCTGAGCGGCGTGCATCCTGGCTATATGTTGGCCATAGTTCCTCCTTTGGGATGATTCTCCAAACCCCTCTTTCATATATTCAAGCCGTTGATCCCCTTTCACTTCTCTCCTTAGGAACTCGAGAAGTCGTTCCAATCTTTGGTCGATGGTTATGGGGAGTTCTCCCTCGTCCTCACTATACCCCGCCAGGGCACTTCTTTGCCATATCTTCAACATGTCTTCCGGCAGACTTGACTCCACCAGGGGGTACAAAAATGAGGCATTCTGTTTTGTAGTGACGCCCAATGATTCCAAGGCTCTTAAATGGGATTCGACCTGGTCATAAAACCTTCCAAGGTTAAGGTCTTTTTCCGTGCATTATTTATAACCAGTTTCAATAGTTGGCGTACATAGACCTCGGTCAATATTACTTTATCCCCAAACCGATCTTGCAAGGCCTTAACCACCTTAGGATAATTTTCTGTGGTTAGCGGGTAACTCCTGACCAATCTATCTGCTCGGGTACCAGCCTTCATTGACTGTATAAGGTACTGGAATTTTTCCACCTCCGACAACACTGCACTCTCGTGGATCATCTCAAACCGCGACCACCATCCCATCCACTCGAGACATGTGCCATCAAAAACCGGGAGTGCCATCTTAGGCAGCCTGCACGATGACATACCCTCCTGGGCGCTCCCAGTAGGGTCCAGAGTGCCCCGGCCTTGTTGCCCATTTTCCCTGACCTGGAGATATTTAGCCACCCTAAGTTCGGTGCGTACAAAACTCTCCTCATACTGGACCACCATGTCCTGCTCCTTCTCCAGATCAGGTAGAGATATTGCCTCATCCTCCAACAGCAGATTCATAACCTGCACATTTGCTTCCCTAAGTTGGCTCTCAATTGTCTCCAACACTCTAAATTTTATCCCGATGGTCTCACGAGATGGAGATTCCATTTCCAGTTCCGCATCGATTTCCCTTATATTCTTTGTTGCAGATGATCGCAACAGCGTTCGGAGTTTCTGACTCTTTTTCATTTTGAATTCTTAAAAATATTTCACTTGATTAAATAAATTTGCAAATTTCCTTTTTAACTATCAACCAAATTTTTTAATTTCTTCAGAAGTATGCAAATTTTTTGTCTTTGGAATTCTTTTTCTTCCCTAATTTTCTTAACTTCCTTTAAATCCTGCTCGATCAGGACCAATAATGTTTAACCTAGGTTGGAGGAGGGGTTCCACTTAAAAGGCGCTAACCTGTTATACCTTACTCCGCCGTCTTTAGAGGACTGTATTCTGTTTTCTTTGAGGGAAGATCCGAATGCCGGCGACCTAAGGACAAGGGAGGCTCTGTTCTTGGGAGGATGCGGTACTTTGCACACGGGAGTACTTTTACCAACTCAGAAGGATGAGGCCGACACGACTAACTGGTGACTACTCTACTTTATTTTCCATCACAATATATACATTTCTAAATACACACGTGACCAGACGTCCGTGGTCAAATTAAATTAAAAACAATATAAACAGAATAATAAAGAAAATAAATTAAAAATAGAATAAACTCCAACACTCATAGTCAAAACTTAAGGAAGTTGTACCTTTCAGCATGTATGTATTTTTAATTTTTATTATTATATTTTATTATATATAACGCATAGTGTCGTGAACTCGAATGCACACCAATAATAGAGAACTATATCTCTTACAACTAGACAGTCAATCAGGACCTACCACTCGGTTTTTGCAGTCGATGGCCCAGTGGCTTCTTCTTTGTTAAAGATAAACAAGACACACGATGGATTTTGTAAACAAGAAGCTCTCACACAAACACGAAGTAAATAAGTTGGTTCTTAAGCCATGGGTGACTTGAGGTGTGCACAAGCTTTAAAGGGAAGTTGATGACAAAGTCTTGAAGTTGAGGGGAAATTCCCTAGCGTGAAGTCGGGACTGGACTGTGAGTTCTGCTCATCTTCTGTTGATTTGTCAACTGACTGTCAAATTCCGACTGCCCCTGTCTGCTGTCAAAACCATACTGATATCAGGGTCACCTAATTTGGAGAACCAATCAGATAATGATACGCCACAGTAAAATGCCTGACACGTTTGGATAGGGAAAAAACATAATTTTAGCTTGCAGCTTTTATGATTGTCACGCAGGTTATTTCACCGACCCAGTCCTTGTCAGAACGCTGAATTTTACTTTACTCTTTCGTTCATTCATTTGTTACAGATTGGACTATTTATAATACATTGGAGGTATGGAAGGAGTTTTTTCATAAGGTAGAAACACATTTATATTATTTATGAAAAAGGAAAAGTGGTTGAGATGGAATATGTTGCAGGTTAGGGCTAGGTGGTACATAAGATGACACAAATGATAACACCAAAACGCGGATGTTTCTTTTCACAAATAAATCAAACTTCTACTGTCATAACTGCGATGAAAAAATATTGGGGAGGGTTTGGCTCATCAGTGGTGAATCCTTCCAGCGGTTTCTCCTATTTTTAATCTACCAGACCGCTTCTTTAGAGTTCTAATACTGTTATGGATCATTTTGCTTTTATATGCTACACTGAAGGATGGAAATGGTATTAGAGAAAATTATGGACATGAGCTTTTAGGAAAGTATAATTACACTCAAATAAGATATAAACAAAATATAACGTTTATAATTTGTGACAAATATACATATGTCATAATATATGCTCGTCCAGGAATAATAAAGCAAACCTACAGTAAACCCAGAGAGAGACGGGCGGGTAAGGACCGGTCACTTTAGACATCAGCGACATTCCAAGGGGCGACTACTGGGGCCCGTTACTTGGAACCTCGGGACTTTTAAGACAGTAGGGGATTGTGTGCGACACGAACGGACGCCCGGCTGTTGCCGGGCCCGTGTCTCCCTCTCTCTATGGTTGTCTGGGTTTCTCTTCCAACTTGTGGTGTGATTATTTCTCTTTCCCCACCTTATTATTATATTGCCACATATATTTTATTTAAAAATGCTTATTTTGGATCATATAGTTTTATTTTCTAATATTTCGTATGGAAACTCGCCAAACTTCTTCGGGGAACAAGATTGTTTCGAGATGCTCGCGAATCACGAGTATGTACAACTGCTATTAATACGCGATATTGATGCGTGAATTGATACCTGGGCATCTCAAAACAATCTTGTTCACCGAAGAAATTTGGCGAGTTGCCATACGAAATATTGAAAAATAAAACTTTATGATCCAAAATTAGCATTTTTAAATAATTTAATATATGGATTGCTCTATTTTCAAACATATAAATATATAAGTTGTTTCGATACTGCCTGGGAGTAGGAGGGGAGTCGTTCTTGTAATATTTGGAAACAGGGGCCTGGGGCCTGGAAGTGGTCTGGTAGTTTCGTGTGGCAGTCGGCGGCACGTACCTCGATTGTTGTTGGGGTCTAGAAGAGAGAATATATTAAAAATAATATTATAAATAATTTTAAAAAATATGCGCATTAATCATGATGCAACAATATATATACGAGGGCCATCCAATAAATAAGTTTCCCTATTTTTTGTCTGCGAACGAAACGTTGTAAAAATTAGTTAGTAGTGTAAGAAATGGTCACTAGGATGCGATGGAAGCGCGTGACCTTCAAAATCACGCTACTCGTACGCGCAAGTCCGTAGCGCTTCAGTTTCCAAGGAGCTACCACTGGTGAACGTGTCCACTTGCGAACTCCGTTCTGTAATTCGTTTTTTTACGGCGAAAAATGAAACTGCGGTCAATATTCATCGCAATTTAGTGTCAGTGTATGTTGAAGGATGTATGAGCATCCAAATGGTTCGCCGATGGCGTTCATGGTTCTTGGAAGGACGACAAAACGTGCATGATGACGAGCGAAGCGGCAGGCCCGTTACTGCTACGGACAATGCAGCCGTTGCTGCTGTTCGGAATGTGGTGGAAGCAGATCGCCGCGTCACCATTGACGAAATAATGATTCGACTGCCTCCTGGAATCGAAATTAGACGCTCTTCGATTGGAACAATCATGTCAGATGTTTTGAATTTTCGCAAAGTCTGCGCAAGATGGGTCCCGCGTTTGCTCTCGGAAAATCACAAGCAACAGCGGATGGAGGCAGCCCGAGCTTTCCTGGAAATGCATCGAAGAGATTGAGATCAACTGTTTTCCCGTATTGTCACTGGAGATGAAAGCTGGGTGCATCATTCAACTCCAGAAACAAAACGACAAAGCATGGTGTGGAAGAAGCCTGAGGAAAGTGCACCAAAAAAGGCGAAGGTCACAATCTCTGCAGGCAAAGTTATGGCTATCGTCTTTTGGGACTGTAAGGGTGTTTTATTGGTTGACTACCTGCCCCATACACTACGGTTAACGCTGCGAGGTACTGCGAAGTCCTCACTAAACTCAGAGCTGCAATAAAACGAAAACGTCCTGGACTTTTGTCTCGGAAAGTGTTACTCGTCCATGACAATGCTCGCCCTCACGCAGCTCGAACGACTCAAACGTTGCTGGAAAACATCAAATGGGAAATTTTCACACATCCACCTTATTCTCCGGAACTTGCCCCAAGCCACTTCCATCTTTGCGAATGATGACGAAGTGCAGGCGGAGGCGAACCACTGGCTACGAAGACAGGACACGGCTTGATACAACAGTGGTATCAAAAGATTGCTACAACGGTACCAAAAATGTTTGGACAGAAATGGTGATTATGTAGAGAAGTAGTCTATGAGTTATATAATGAAAATAAAATAACTACATAATTGTAAATAATGTTGTTTATTTGTTAAAAAATAGGGAAACTTATTTATTGGATGGCCCTCGTATATGAAATATATTTCGATTTGGTTTTAATTGGTTTGTTTGGACCCTTTTTTGTTTGCTCTTCCTATGTAAGACCCTGTTGAGTTACTGTAGGATTGGTGACTTGTGGTGGTTGATGGCGCAGTCGTTTGGTCGAGATGGTAGGTTTTTCACAGGGGAAATAACGAGAGGGACACAGGATGGGGTTGAAAATAGGACCTCGCGATTAAGAGAGAGAAGGTTTTGAAACTAATGGAGTACTTGACTTTCACATGCTCGGAGAAAAGAAGATGTTTTACCTTTGTGAGAAGGGCTTAAGCACGTCTTGCTCCTCGTCAGGTCGAGCTCCCTACTGCTTAACTTTGAGTCCGAGATTTTCCTCGTTAACTCTCTATGCCTCTCATTGGTTGAAGTCGTCTACGTGGTGATTTCTGGTTGGTTGTTAGCTACTCATGCTGAACTCTGATTGGATATTGGTACCTCCATTGTCTTTCTCATGATTACCATCCTCCAGGAAGAAGAAGTTCTTTGAACTTAGTTTTATAGTTCCTGGGTAATAACCTTTACTTCCTGGATAATGAAATCCTGGTAATGGCTGTTCTCTCTAGTTCGCGAAGCCTAACTTTTATTAAAACTTCTTGGATCATACATTGCATGTATTGTGGTGGGGTTACATCTTGGTATATACAAATTATGACATATATATAAAATAACGCTAGAACTTACATGTGTGGGATATCCGCCATTTATGCTTTAATTTTTATTTTATTATTTAAATTATTATTATTAATCAAAATGAAGTTATTTGTATATTATAAAACAATAGTAAATACACAGTTCAATCGAACACGCATCCTATCGAACCTCCTGTTATGGAGATACACAAAGCCATTAAAACTTTTAAAACCATTTTACGCCCCATTCTAAAAGAACAACATAAAAAGAGCTGTCAAAGTTTATTGGAAAATGTTATGAACAAAGTGTTCTTAATTCTCGAGAGAGTTTTTAGTTAATTGACTAATTAGTTGTGGCCCTAGGGAACATCCGGGGAGTTTACATCCCATAATGTATCGACGTGGTAAGCCTGAACGCAATAATCCCCTCCACTCTCTCTCATTCTTTATCGATATATACTCACTAGCCGAATGACCCGGGTTTTACCCGATTAAATGCTTTTATTCAAATACTATTCGTTACAATTATAAATTGTCGCCGTGGATGCCATTCTTGTATAATATATAAATGAGTTTTAAAAATTGTAAAAAAAAATGCATCGGCCGGGAATCGAACCCGGAGCGCCCGCCACTATAATATATAAATGAGTTTTAAAAATTGTAAAAAAAAAATGCATCGGCCGGGAATCGAACCCAGAGCGGCCCGCGTGGCAGGCGAGCATTCTACCACTGAACCAAAAGCAAACGGTGACAGAATTAAGAACGCATGACGCTGATAACTGTATATATTAATGGACAAAACTCAATAAAGTGGGAAGTATTTGATGTTGAGGGTCATCTGTACCTTTTTTTTTTTTTAGGAGACAGAGGCAATTTTGTTCATACTTTATCTCGATGTCTTCAATAAAGGTCACTGTATATCAAATATATTTCAGAGTTAATGTCTGAATATCGAAATACATGCTAAGATGTACAACTTCTTTAAGTTTTGTTGTCCATGAGTGTGTCTTCAATGAAGGTGACTGTAATATATTTCAGAGTTATTGTCTGAATATCGATATACATGCTAAAAGATACAATTTCTTAAAGTTTTGTTGTCCATGAGTGTATATTCAATAAAGGTGACTGTAATATATTTCAGAGTTATTGTCTGAATCCCGATATACATACTAAAAGGTACAACCTCTTTAAATTTTGTTGTCCATGAGTGTGTCTTCAATAAAGGTGACTGTAATATATTTCAGAGTTATTGTCTGAATCCCGATATACAGGCTGAAAGGTACAACTTCTTTAAGTTTTGTTGTCCATGAGTGTATATTCAATAAAGGTGACTGTAATATATTTCAGAGTTATTGTCTGAATCCCGATATACATGCTAAAAGATACAACTTCTTTAAATTTTGTTGTCCATGAGTGTGTCTTCAATAAAGGTGACTGTAATATATTTCAGAGTTATTGTCTGAATCCCGATATACATGTTTAAAAGTACAACTTGCATAAATTTTGTCCATTAGTGTAATTTTGCATTCCGCTGGAAGTCTTGTACTGGAATATTGAACCATAGGTCCACATATGTTCTACCATCAGACCTCATAATGGACTTACAGACAAACATTCTAAGTTCTAACGATCATTCTTTATCATAACATAGGGAGGGGGTCGATGGAAGGATGGTCTAAACCGTTGGGTTTTGACCGCTACGACCCGGGTTCGATTCCCGCATTGGACACTTTTTTTCTGATAAAAATAAAATGCTCAAATGGCCCCCGATTCTTGCCAAAGTCCAACCCCACCTGCGAGTGCAAGTAACCAAACGGGGCTTCAGCACATTTGTAAGTGCAAAGTCGAACTGTTTTTCACATGTATAGACATGTTGTCTCCTCTACCCACCATGATTATCATGGTCTGTATCACGTGTACTAGGGATAAGCAAAACTAGTAAATTTCTCTACAAGGGAAAGCGCAATGCATCGTTCTGACGCACAATTACAGGTAACTGAACCTCGTTTGGTATAGAATTCTTATTGTGTACTGATTTCCAATGATCGTCTGTATTTATATAGTGTTTATCGTAGTTTTATCTTTTTGTCGAATGTGTCTATACACCTTACCTTCCAAAAGATAAAAACTGAACCAAAAATTACCTCTAATTTTATTATTATTAAGTAACCAATCTCCAAATAATAGAGCAAGGTTTATAACCATGCAAGTATTATATAAACATAACATGTACAAAATAATAATAAAAATATTGAATTGGTCTCTTTTCTTTTAAAAAGTCGTAAACTATACTATGGTAAAATATATTTCTAAAACCTCTATTTTTTTAAAAGTACATTTGTACATTTTTAGGCTTGATGCTTAAATTTAGAAGGGAATGTATATTCCCCATTTTAATTATGAAGGCTTTAGGTTTTTTCCTATGTATTTTGTACTGCTGTTGTGAAAATCTTATAAAATAGAGAATAAGCAAACTATATACTTTTATATATTTTAAATAAAATATTATTTTATTTAAAATTATATTCCATAGATTCAAATATTCTGTTTATATCTACCATCAGAATCCGGGACTTTCCCTATATAAAACCGATTGTTGTTGTTTCTCGATGGCCGGCTCAAACATTTGTACATTATGTAAATAAGTTTTTCATTTTTTATATTCTTACGCCTTAAGCCAGGCAGTACTTTTATCAAATTATGTTTTTAATATATTCCTTTAGCTTAATTAAAGCAATTTTTGATAACTAATTTTATTTAATTATTGCCACGATGCAGTGTCACATGCTCATGGATTCCGGTATCAAGAAAATGATCAATAAATCTATATAAAATACTCTAAAATCAACATGAACATCTTTATGTAATATATATATATATATATAATCACGATATATGAATATATATAAAGTAGGATAAAGGTATATTGTAGGATCTCTGCCATTACAAATTATAAAAATCAACTAGCAATCCAGAGCTAGATTTTTAAACTATTTTTATTTTTCTAGCTTTCGAGGCCCAACATGACTTTGAACAGGAGAACTAGTGGAATGACTTCAAGATAACTATACATACCGAAACTAAAAATCTAAATATATACAGTTAAACCTGTCTATAGCGCCCCCTCTTGGGATTCCCCAAAATAGGGTGCTATAGACAGTTCACTTTTAATGTAAAATGTTTACATTTTAATATTTAAAATCGGGCGCTATAGAGAGGAAGGCGCTATTTAGAGGAAGCGCTGTAGACAGGTTTAACTGTATATATAAATTTTATTTTAGGCGTGTATATATTCTCCTGTTGAAGGGTATGTTGGCTCCCCTCCCCAAGAAAGCTATAGAAATAAAAATGCAAGTTGTAATTAAAGAAACCTAGCCTTGGATTGCTTGTTGATTTCAATAAATGGTGTTGAATCTATTAAAGATTACTTTAAATTGTATATTTCGGGTCTTTTCGGGAAATCCTCTTTCTCTCTCTCTCTCTGAAGACTAGAATCAATCGAGGCGACATATCTTTTTACAAAGAAGATTGTTAACCAAATTACTTGTTCTTGATTGCTTGAATATAAATTTACACAAACCTTTTATTTCTTCTTTCCTCTATTTGATATATTATAAATGTATATATCAGTATATATATAAATGTAAATATCAGAGTGCTCGGACCGATCTGAACTGCTCCATGGACAAGACACCACCACATACATTGTAAATAACATTGCTAATTATTGTTACTATTAATGTTATTTCTGTTTATACCCTTTTCAATTCGGAGAATCTGTATAGGACCAAATGGTCTTAATTAAGCTTTTTATTGTTGCTATTGTAAATTGTTTTTTAACCATATATGTCGTTAATTACATGAATTACAAAGCTTTCGTTCGCTCTCCACATCATAATTAAGAGAACTAACTTACGTGTCTGCTTTAAGCCTGGAAGCACTCCTCAGTAGCAGGCCAAATTAGCTCCAATATGGTCGCCTATGGCATGAGGAACAAATGCAATATATAATCACTTCTAACTTAGAGTACATCCTAGAAGCAAATGACCTCCCAGATCTTTGTCCATAAGCCGGCTAACTTGGAGCACAGACGTTCTTCATCCTGTGTCCCTGATATTTCAGGAAGCCAAAAGATCAGTTTTATTTGATCATTGAGGAGCAGCTTGCAACAAGCTGATGAGGGCCAACAGCCTTAAACGCGTACGTGGTTAGCTTTTCTTGATTGATCAAGATAGAGTACTTAGCCTTTTCTATAATATTTGAAAATCATTTTAAGCAAACTACGTAATTCTACTGTTCTCTAAAAGCTTATGTTCATAGTTTACTTGAATACCACTTCTGAATTCCACCCTTCAGTATTGCATATATAAACAGAATTGGTCAATGAAGTATTAGATCTCTAAGAAGCGGTCTGTTGTTGTTGTCGTCTCCAAAGAAGATTCTCAGATGTCTCCATGCATCTCCATCACAGCAGCAGCAATATCCACTATCTTGGGTGTGTAAAGCTGCTGCTCTGGGTCTAAGTCAATTTTCTGCAAGGCTGCGGCCATTGCTGGGCATGATAATATGTGAGTAGGTGCTAGTTCCACACCAGGACAATTGTTGCATGTCCTATAGGTTCTTGTGCCATCTGGATGTACCACGCCTTTCCAATATATTTTTAATTGCAGTAAGGGCAGTGTAAAATTTGTTTTACGTGAAAGGAAACATTCGCGCTAAATGCTTCCATTTTCTATATGTAGATGGCGCGTTATTGCCTTATAGTAAATATAAACTAATCGTTGAATTTTAATTATTCCAGAAAATTTCTAATTTTACCGACAGAGGACGCAAGCCATCAGCAACTTCCTAGTTTCGTGATCAGGAGATGACCCTTTTTCTTAAAAATTTATTGTTTTAAAGCAAAAAAAAAAGATAAAAGGTAAAACGGTGCCTCTTTCGGTATCTGAATGCCATTCTCATACTATCTCACGTTATTTATAGATACCTATGAACCAACTAAGGCTAAGTATGTCAAAATACCTATCCAAATCTGTGGCTACTCCGTTCCTCCATCAGCAAGTTACGAAGCGAACGCTCCCCAATCGATGCAGCCAATAAGCTCCGTCGTGTAATAAGCTAAAAGGAAATTTCCTCCCGTGAAACAATCAAGTGGCAGGAAATCTAATTGAAGACTCTGCTCTTTTGAAGCCCCTCCTCTTGGGTTTTATAAGAAAGTTCACAATGGAGAGAGAAATGGAAAGCCCGTGTCTTCTCAAACTCCCAGGGTGACGGGGATTGATTTTAGGACCCTCCCTCTTCCTGACTTGCTCAATTATAACTTCCTAATTTGAATATCACCATTCAGAATCAACGCACGAAGAAAACCTACGATTTGAAATGCCTCTTACTATATATTTATTATTATTTATAATACGCCATCTATATATATAAGAAAACATTTAAACATAAACGTTTCTTTTACACCAATTTTATAACAAACTTATACTACTTTTACTTTTACCACAATCTTAAAATACACACATTCCAATATCAAAGCATAATTGTTCTCACTATTTTCAACAAAACTTCAATGTAACAAATGAAAACATAAAGACGCGAATGTTTCTTTTTCACAAATAAATCAACTATCTACTGCCCTTATTGCGATGAAAAATATTGGGAGGGCTTGGTTCATCAGTGGTGAACCCTCCCAGCGGTTTCGCTAATTCAATCCACCAGACAGTTTTTAGAGCAACAAGGAAAGTAAAGTTTATTTTATGTTTAAAATAACCTTTTTTGTTCTTAAATTATTTCTTATATATATAAATTTATTAACACAAAGCTGTTGTATTCCAATTGATTACACACAGCGCTCAACGTTAATTATACTTTAATTAACTACAAGGTAAAGGGATATATATAGATTAAAAGTAAACATGGGGAAAAGGAGAAAAGAATAAGTCTCGTGGCCACGCGGCCTCGCCTGGGTTACATCCACAGGTAGTGACGTCAGAGCTCCAGGGTTGCCGAGCCAGCAATCTCCTCCCTCGAAGTGACCTCCTATTCATGGATCACTTCGCCGCTTAAGAGTCTCGAACGATGAAGTTCGTGTAGGTTTCTCCCCTTATTTGCTTCAGTACTGAGGAGTTCAATTGAGTTCTGAGCATTTCTCTGGTTCCTTAGGATCATTGGATGAGATCGAGTAGGAGAAGGCTTTACAGTATCTTCATTATGGCTGTCCTCTTCTGTAGGTGTCACGTCTTCTTGATCTAATAAAGACACTGGATACTCTACAATCTCCCGTTGAGTCCCATAGCTGTAGTGTTCAACTGATGGAAGCTCCTCCCGGTTGCTGTCGTTCCTCGATACATCACTCTCTTTGAAGACACAGTCCCGAGATTCCACCACTTTCTTCATCTCAGGAATCCACACTCTGTAGCCACGTCCTCTGAGTGCATATCCAACAAGGTTACCTTTGACAGCTCTTCTTTCGAGTTTGGATTTACGGACTTGTCTTGGAATATGGACAAATACTTGACAGCCAATAGCTCTTATGTGTTTAAGACTAGGCTTGTTCCCTGTCCACAGTTCATATGGCGTGCTTTCACCATTGTGATTGTTGAGAACTCTGTTTCTGACATAGGCTGCGGTGTAAGTCAGCTCCGCCCAGGAAGCCTTTGGCAGACCACTTCCAGATATAGTGCTCCTGACAAGATCTAGGAGTGTCCTATTCATTCTTTCTGCCACACCATTCTGTTGAGGTGTATACGTCATAGTGTGTTCATGAACTATTCCGACGCTCGTGCAGAAAGTGTCCCATTCTTTGGAACAAAATTCCAAGCCATTATCCGTACGTATTCGTTTTAGTTTCCGGCTGGTTTGTTTCTCAGATTCTTGAATCCACTCTTTGACTTTTCCCAGGGTTTCGCCTTTGTTTTTCAGGAAAAATACACTTGTATATCTCGTAGATTCATCAATGATGGTTAAGACGTACTTGGCTCCTCCCCAGCTCAATACGTCGAGTGGACCCATCAAATCCGCATGCACCAAGTCCAACGGCATGATTTCTTTTTCCTCCTTGTGTGAGTGTTGAAGGAATGGCAGACGGTAAGACTTGCCGATCAAGCAGTCTTCGCACTTTTCTGGCTTTGCCGGGCTGCAATTAAGTCCTCTTACGCTTTGGTTCTTGGCCATCTTTGCTATCGTATATGCATTTACATGCATCAGCCTTTTGTGCCAAAGTTCCAGTGTAAGCTCTTCCTTGCATTCAGATGCAAGAGAAACACGATCATTCTGATCTATCGGAGAGGATGGAGTAGTCTGGACGTAGTAAAGTCTACCCAGCTTCTTTCCCTCTATCAAGAGTTTACCTTTCATGTCCATAATGTGGCAACCACTCCTGTTGAAGACAACCTTTCTACCGTTTTCTATCATTTGGCGTACAGACAGAACACTGTGACGCATATCTGGAACATACAAGGTGTTCTGGGCAACCATATTGCTGGCATCTCCCTTGTGTCCAACAATATTGGCACTGACCGTACCGATACCACATGCTTCTATAGAAGAGCCATTCGCAATAGTGATGGAACTCATATTGCTTGTGCACTCTTTCAGACATGTGAAGTAATCTCTCTTGGGAGTCATATGGTGCGTCGCTCCAGAATCTATGATCCAGGTCTCGGCGGTAGCTCCAAACAAAGTGTTGCACATTGCCGACATATTTACGCCTTTGTTTTGGTCAAACCTCTTTGGTCTTTGTTCATTCTTTCCTTTCTTCCTGCATTCCCTTGCATAATGGCCTTTACCTCCACATTTGAAACAAACAACCTTTGCTTTAAATTGTTTTTCTGTTTCAATGGGCTTCGAAGAGGCATTAACGACCATGGCACCCACATCTTTTGGTAGATTAGACGAACGCCTTTCTGCTTCTGCCAACAGCCGTCTTTTAACTGTGGCGGTCGTGAAGTCTGAATCAGGCAAGTTACATATGGTTGAGACAACGATGTCCCAATCCTCTGGTAATCCACCCAAAAGAACCATAGCCAAATCGCCATCATCAATTTTGTCGCCAATTTGGGCCAGTTCGTTTACAATGTAGTTTATCTTCCCCATATACCCTTCCATATTGCTGTGCTGAGTCAACCTTTCGCCATATAACTGCCTTCTTAGTTGTACGGCTCGATATCTACTATCCTTTGGTGCGTATAATTTTTCCAGTTCCTCCCAGACCTCTTTCGGAGTATTCAAATGTTGAACATGCAATTGTTGTTCATCATTAATCCCGAGGCAAATTTTTGCAAACGCCTTACCCTCCCGCGACAAAAAAAGTTTTGTTGCAACAAGGTCACTAGGGTCAGGCTTAGCCTCTCCTGGATTGATCAAACTCCACAAATCGTTTTCGATTAGAACGAGTTTCATCTGGAAGCTCCAGCTGGAGTAATTAGCACCATTTAATTTTGTAATCGTTGTGTTTGCCATTTTACAAAATATTTGGTAAGTAGAAAAAAAAGGATGTTCCAAGTAATCAAAGGAAATTTGTTTACTCACGTTTTAGGCCTTGCGCTTCTTCAGTATGACGTTTTAGGTCTTGCGCTTCTTCAATTTCACGTTTTAAGCCTTGCGCGTCTTCAGTCTCATAATCTTTGTTGTATTCCAATTGATTACACACAGCGCTCAACGTTAATTATACTTTAATTAACTACAAGGTAAAGGGATATATATAGATTAAAAGTAAACATGGGGAAAAGGAGAAAAGAATAAGTCTCGTGGCCACGCGGCCTCGCCTGGGTTACATCCACAGGTAGTGACGTCAGAGCTCCAGGGTTGCCGAGCCAGCAAAAGCAATAACGCGCCATCTATACATATAAAATAAAAGGATTTAAAAGCGCGAATGTTTCTTTTATACATAAAACGAACTTCTACTGTCCTTACTGCGATGAAAAAATATATTGGGAGGGCTTGGCTCATCCGCTGGGAGGGTTCACCACTGATGAGCCAAGCCCTCCCAATATTTTTTTTCATCGCAGTAAGGACAGTAGAAGTTCGTTTTATGTATAAAAGAAACATTCGCGCTTTTAAATCCTTTTATTTTATATATAAATTTATATTTACATATTTTCCTTTTCCTTCTCTAATGTAAAACATTAGCAGTTTTCTCCAAAGGTTTTTCAGAATATTGGGAAAAAAGGCTGTTGTTTAAAATTTAAGTTATGCGTAGATGAAATATTCTTTATTGTTATCGAATACACAGAAAGAGAGAAAGAAATTGAAAAATTCGCATGTCTCTAATAACGTAATATGTTCTAGAGATTTACAAATCTTTCTTTGATTTATTGGACAATTTGAACTTTACCATTTTGTACTACCATTTCTACGGTTCGTCAAAAAAAAAAAAAAAATTGAGAATAAATGAAAATATTAAAACGACGATTAGAAGACACGCAGTGAGGTCTATATCTCATCATCAAAACTATATGTAGCTGATTACCTATTTATTTGTTTGCATTATTTTCTTTCCTTCTTGGACTCCGGGACAAATTTATATAAGGCGACATTTTTTTCATCGCAGTAAGGACAGTAGAAGTTTTTGATTAATGTGTGAAAGAAACATTCGCGTCTTAATGTTTTCATTTGCTATATATAGATGGTGCGTTATTGCTTTATATTAATTTGTGCCTAACTGGCCTTGTCCTTATTGTTGACGGAAGAGCATTGCTCGATGCAAATATTTATATGTAATTCTACTGTTCTAAAAGCTTATGTCTATTGTTTGCTTAAATACCATTTCTAAGATTCCACTTTTCAGTGTAGCATGAATAAGTAGAATGATCCAATACAGTATTAGAGCTCTAAAGAAGCGGTCTGGTAGATTAAATATGCGATATCCCTGGGAGGGTTCACCAGTGATAAGCCAAGCCCTCCCAAAATAATTTAATCGCAGTAAGGACATTATAAGTTTGATTGTATGTCAAAGAAATATTCGCGTTTTATTGTTTTCATTTTGAAATGTATATATATTATACAAAAAAGAGATTTTCTGCTTGAATTTAGATCATGTTGAGGATTATGGTAATGGTGGTGCAGTCGTGGTTGAAATCTTTAAAGTATGATAATGAAAAATAGCTTTGATCAGTAATTTAATTGAACTAAAGGAATATATAAAATAACATAATTTGACAAAAGTAATGCCTGGCTTAAGGCGAGTAGAATTAGGAAAACAAAAGATTATTTACATAATGTACAAAAGTTTTGAGCCGGCTAACGGGATAGAACAACAATGAGTTTTTATAGGGGAAGAGTGACCTTATATTAATAAGGCGACATGTCTTATTCAAAGACTTATGTTGCTCTTGTTATATAAATCACTATCTTTACAAACCGCGGCGGTAAAAATATAAAGAACAGGGGACTAGTATATACTTCTGCAGAACTATAAACTTATATCCCCAGGTACTCTAACATGCCTTCCAATAGAATTACACGCAATATATATAAACAAAACAGTTCAACACAATGATAAAGCGACCATGAGACTAATCTTGTTAAAACGCTATGAAGATTCACCACTGATGAACCTATTCCTTTCATCAATATTTTTTTATTATAAGAATATAATAAAAATAAACTATTAGGCACGAAATTTTATTTTATACATAAAATCTACTGTTCTTACTACGTTCAAAAAATATATATTGGAATAGCTTGGCTCATCAGTGGTAATCCCTTCCAGCAGTTTCGCCAGTTTAATCTACCAGACCGCCCTGTAGAGCTCTAATAATGTATTGGACGATGCTTCTTATATATGCTGCACTGAAGGGGGGAATCTTAAAGGCAAACTGTTGACATAAGATTTATAGAGCCTTTTCCATCGCAGAAAGGATAGTACAAGTTTGTTTTATGTGTAAAAGAAAGTTTCGTTATTAAATATTTTCTTATATATAGATTGATCGTTATTGCTCTATAACTAATTTATGCCTCATAAGCTTTGTCCTTATTGTTTGTGGAGAAGCATTGTTCGATGCAAATATTCATATGTAATTCTACTGTCCTAAATGTTTGTCCATAGTTTACTTAACAATATCCTCGTTATACGAATCAAGTCTCAGCAAACATATGTGCATAGACCGCTCCAGACTGCGAACTAGATAGCTGTACCCAGCTTGTATACCCCACGGAACATTCGAGAAATTGGAAATGTTCCTAGAAAACTATCTCTAAAGAAATCGAAAAATTGCTCCTTACAAGACAAATATGTTTATTTTCCACATAAAATACAAACAAAAAGGGGTTTTAAGTGATATTTCTAAAAAGATATCTGCAAGTTTACATTCAATGTAGAATTGATAGGCTTAACAAAAATATATACGACGTTATTTCTATTGATAAATAACAAAATCAAAAAGTGTTTTGTGCTCAAATGCTTCAATGCTGAGGATATCCATTTTGACACACACACACACACACAAATTTATTATCAATTACCAGCAAATGTTTACATTTAAAGAACGTATTGTTTCTACAACATCAAGTTAACAATTTACGCAACCTCACTCCTAATTGTATTCTACCTAAACAACTAACTACCTAGAAAAACTCCACTCATGGCACACAAGATAACCAAATGTGAACAAAATTGCCTCTCTCCTTGAAAAAAAGACAACCGGCGGCATCAAAGAATTTTCATTTCCCTAAGTTTGTCCATGAATGTATATACCTATGTTAGAATATTTCTGTATCTTTCCACTTGGGGACAAAGTTTACCCAAGAAATTACAGTTGGTAAGAATTCATCGATGCAAAATTACTCCTAAATGTATTCTCCATAGAAAACTAAGTATCCTACCTTGGACAAATAAATATTGGAGTGATGAGTAGGAATGGAAATAAAAATAGAGACTAAGTGCCATAATAAGAGTTCAACGATATCGTGAAGATAGATATCGCCTTTCTGGAAGCCACATACATAGATTATTATATAATAAAAAGACACATAATTCAAAGATGTTTTTATAAAATCTTCTCACTTGCCCAAATGTCTTTATATTAAAGAACTACACTGATGGACAAATATTAAGGAAGTTGTACCTTTTATCATGTATATCGAGATTGAGACAATAACTCTGAAAGATATTTGATACACAGTGACCTTATTGAAGACACACGAGATAACCAAGTGTAAAATAATTGCCTCTCTCTCCTTAAGAAATAATACGATCTGCGACATCGAAAACTTTTCATTTACTCAAGTTTTGTCCATGAGTGTATGTATTCTTTGATTATTGTGATGTTCCTCTCTCTTAGATTAAATAAATAAATATGCTTTATTAAATTAATAAACAAATTTTTATTATATATCTTTCTAATGTCAAACATACACTTTTTAATAGATTCCTAACAACAACAATAATTACAGTGCAGCCAAATCCAAACAATCAAAAATAAATTAATTAAACAGAGTAGATTATAATATTATTATAAGGTATATTACAATTATAAAACGATATTTATAACGCAGATTTGAGAAGAAAATAATAATTCAATATTTCTGTGAAAAATAGACACTTCGGCCGGTTAGAGTTTTATATTTTCTCAACGTTTCAACAAATATATTTTGTCTTTGTCAGGAGAAATAAATAAAAATAAAGCATTTGGAGAACAATTTTTAGCGCCTTGCCAAATGTTTTAATTTTATTTGTTTCTCCTGACGAAGACGGAGTTTTGTTGAAACGTTGAGAAAATAAAAAACTCTAATTGGCCGAAGTGTCTATTTTTCACAGAATTATGAATCCTGGCCAGGCAACTTCTATCTTCAGAAAACAATATTTAATATAGACCTAAATGCAAATCTTTATATGGATCTGCAAATATGAGATTGACAAGCAAGGATAAAAAGTACGAAATTAAAATTATGCAAATTAAACGTCTCGTTTTATTGAAAATACCTATAATGTAATCACTTTTGTGCAGACGAGAAAATGCTAGCAATATGAAATTACTTTTAAAAAAAACCTTTCTTTTAATTCAAGAAATAAATTATATAAAATGTATAATTTAGATTTCATATGAAGATAATAAGACAAAATAATCTACCCAATAAATAATTCAGAAGAATAAGTCCAATATACAAATATAACTTGAATATTACTTTTTTACTTCCATCAATTTGAGCAATTATCTTGGCTAGTTAACGAAGTTTTATCTTGGCCTCTCTCTTCGAATCCAATTTCTAACTAATGGCGTGTGACGCATCATAAGTAAGTAAAGGCAACTTTATTTGATTTATTTGGTTAACCTAAATTCATTAAGAGTACATATGTAGCTAACTGAGAAAGTGAAAGAATGTAAAAGTAGTCACTTAAGAATTATTTACTTTTCTAGCCCTCTTTGCTGAAGAGATGTGTGTACATATACGGCTATATATATTGTTGCACCAGGCTGCGGTTTGGTAGATTCTTCAGTCTTGATTCTCTCCTCAGACGCGTCTTGCATCTTTCCAGAACGTGTCTCAACCATCTTATAAGGTTAAACTAGACAATAATAAGACAACTATATTTTTAGGTAACCCTTTAGAATATCTCTTTATTTATCACATCAAAGTTTAAAGCAGGTGGTGTATTCAGTGTATCAAAATACAAATGATTTTAGAGTACATAATATTTCATAATAATATTCTGTTTTATAAAAATAAATAAATATATAATTCAAATTTTAAATATATTAAAAATAATTTTTAAAATACGCGCATTAATCATGATGCACCAATATTTTCCTACATTTTATCTAAACGTTATTTATTCCTTTATTATATATTATCCTTTATTTTATCTTAATTTTTATATATATAGTTGGTGACTTTAGTTAGCTCCAGGAATCCGGGTTATATCGAGAGAGGTTGAGATTGAAACTGATTTATTACAACGTCCATATAAGGTTAAATACAGAATAAATATGATGATATAATAATAAATATATTGTCGCGAAATTTGTTTAGAGTGAAATCAAATAATTGTTTAATATTATTAAATATGTAAATATTTTAATAGTTCGATGTTATGTAAATTTTGTAACTAGATATTTCCTTCTTTTTCTTTAGATAAAAGGTGAGAAAGATATCACTCAATTTTCGAGCCTTAATTTAATAATAAAAACCTGCTGAAATAGCTCTGTGTACCTCTATTCATTCAATTGCGACAATATGAATAAATCGAGAGAGAGAGTTCTTAAATTAGTTTCTGTGACAATTAATTGTAAGAATCAATTCAATTGTTCTAATTGTCAATTGTCTAGATTAGGTATACGATCAATATTCTGAAAAAGAATAAATGAAAGTTCAGTTCATATTTATTACGATAGATGGCGCAAGCCATCAGCATCGCTTAGCATTTCGATTAAGAGAGTCCTTTTCTTAAAATATGATGTAAATGGACTTAGAGTTACGCAGTCGTATAAAAATAATTTAATTGTGTATATATTTATTTTTTTGGGTTTTGACTAGAGACTAGAGTAAATATATTCTGTCGAGAGATATGTAAATCAGTTTTGTTGAATAAAATTTGTTTTGTAAAATCGCTTCTATGTAAATATTTTCAAAAAGAAGGAAAAAAAACTTTTTTTTTTTATAAATTCTGATAATTTTTATAGCTAGAGGGATACATCTTCAAGAAAATTAACAAAATGATCATACCAATGATATTAAATTGGCATACACATATCTGTATGGATATTTTGCCAGTATGAAATTGATCTAAAAAAGCATAGAGCACCTCTCCCTTGAAATGTGTTGGTGTTGTGGCTTTGTCACCGACACGAGGCCCCTAGTTTGCGGCGACAGTCAATATATGGCGTCTAGTTTTGACGTTCAATTTAACGGGAGGGTCGACCTATGCTTTTTTTTTGACACATATTGCATATATCACAATATTATAGTGACTATAAATATACTAGTGCACAACACAAATACAAAAAGATGTATAGTAAAATATAACCCTGAGAATTTATATTGCCATGTGGAAAATTAGGTAGAACCAACTTAAGGATGACACGGCAATTTATTTAAGACAAGAACAAACTATTATCTTTACAAACTATTTAAAGAGACAAGGGTCGCCTCTCCCGTCAAAATAGACGTCAAAACCAGACGCCATTTATTGACCGTCGCCGCAAACTAGCGGCCTCGGGTCGGTGACAAAGCCACAACACCAGTTTTGGCAAACTGAAAAGCGTCAACCTAGAGACCATGGTTTCGGGCTTATGGCCCTCCTCAGCCTAGGACGGACTTTATTCCATGAGATCCCCAAGGATCTAATGGAATCTTGACAATCTACCAAAGAGGTGTTTAGCTGGCAAAGTTGCTGGGCCAATTCTCTGGCTAAAATATAGATGGAAATTTGCTGGGAGGATATTGATTTAAAGAGACAAGGGAGCCTATCCCGTCAAAATAGACGTCAAAACCAGACGCATTCAGACTGTGGCTTTGTCACCGACCCGAGGCCGCTAGTTTGCGGCGACGGTCAATAGATGGCGTCTGGTTTTGACGTATATTTTAACGGGAGAGGCGACCCTTGTCTCTTTAAATCAATTTCCTCCCGGCAAAATTTCCATCTATAAAAACAAACTATAGTTGATAAGAATACAAGAAATGAGAGAAGTTCACAGAGTAACACAATATGAATATAAAAATTGATACTCTGTTAATAAAATAAAAAATACTTTGCGCTACAATATAAAAATAACCAATCAATCAAACAATGTTGGGATATACACATACACACGACAATTTGCCTATGCCATTTTTATCAAATTTATATTTCTATATTTCTTACAATGATACAGATCCATATAGTCAATAATGACATACCATTAAACACACGAATATATTGGAATACAATAAAATGAAAACTGCCTATATTAAAAAGCCAATTATATTATAAAATACAATATAGGTTTTCAGATTGCCATTCAAATATAGGAAAATAACCAATTTTTTCAGACTGGATATATAGTTAGTTTTAAATGAGTCCCTTTTAGCATAACCTGACCGTTCACATGAGCATTTTAGATTACAGAGCGCCATCTAGTGGAACAAAAATCAACTAAACATTGATTTAACTTGTTCCATAATATTTTGACTACCCACATTTTTAATAAACCAAGAAAAGCAACCACGTATTTATATAAAGACAGGTGGAAAATGTTTTATCTGAAATAATAAACCAACGCATTGTAGAATTTTACACAAACTTTAAAGAGAATTTATAATAACTTAACTTACATGTTATATACGTGCCATCTGAATTTACAATTATAAAATTTTCACAGAGTATATATTTCCTCTTTCATTAAATAATTTCCCTACTAAGGGAAGTGTAGCTCATACAGCTTGAGAGTTAGAAAGAAATAAGAATAACACCGTAGCCTATGTGAAGATGTTCCATTAAAGGTTGTTTATCCATTAAGTCCGCTAATAGGGCGTCCTAAGTGGTCAATAAGTTAATAAATGATCTTCTTATTCTTCTTTGGTAATTCCTGTTTTGGGTATTTCATGTTCTAAGCACTAGATTACTTTATCTTATTGAAGATTTAGATTGTCTGACCGGCATTCATTGCCCTTGAAATAACAGAAACTTCGGTTAGAGGAATTCTCATTTTTTTCGAAATTCGTCAAAAAAAATAAAAACTCTTCTGGCCAACATGTATGTTATTTTAATAACTAGTATTTCATGTACATTGTATAGAGGTATAAACTTGAACTCATATATAATATTTTTCTCATATATATTCTTGTATCGATATATATATATATATATATATATTAAAAATAAAAAAGACATATCCTAACCAGGAGCACATGTGCTTTTCAGAAGGCAGAGCGCCATCTGGTGGAACAGAAATCAACTAAACATTGATTTAGCCTGTTCCCTGATATTTGACCAATCAATGTTTAGTTGATTTCTGTTCCACCAGATGGCGCTCTGCCTTCTGAAAATCACATGTGCTCCTGGTCAGGATATGCCTTTTTTATTTTTAACATCAACACCTGACCTTTTTATTATTATTTTTTTCAATTGTTTTTTAACATTTTCAGGATTTTCAGGATGCCTGAATAACCAGTTTTTTTTTTGTCGTTGAGGTACAGCTTGCATCACGCTGTCGAGGGCCAACAGCCTGAAATGCGTACATGATTAACTTTTCTTGATTAATCAAGAATGATTATTTGGCAAATTCTGGAATAATTAAAAATCAACGAATAATTGATATTTATTTCGATAGATGGCGCAAGCTATCAGCAACTTTCAGTTTCACGATAAGGAGATGCCTTTTTTATTTATTTCATAATTTATGTACCTTATCCCAGTACAATGTAAAATTTGAAATATTTTTCATATCATCCCTGAAAGCCTGAAATCTTCACCTTATAATTGTTACAAGGGGTTATTTTACTGAACCTTTTTTTGCCTAATCTAGTACACGAGGTACAGACCATGATAATCATGGTGGGTAGAAGTAGGCGATTTCTTTTATTATAAGTCCACCACATGTCCACACATGTGAAAAGCAGTTCGACATTGCACTTACAAATGTGCCAGAGCCCCGTTTGATTACTTGCATTCGCTGGTGGGGTTGGACTTTTACAAGAATCATGGACCATTGGAGCATTTTTTTTAAATCACAAAAAAGTGCCCAATGCTGGAATCGAACCCGGTTCGTAGCGGTCGAAAACCGACGGCTCAGACCATCCTTCCACCAACTCCCTGACTGAACTGTGAACTGAACAAATTTGTCTTTAAATGTATTAGAATGCAATCAATCAAATACAATTTTGGTATTAATATTTTACACTAAATAAATCTACAGTTTTTTAATCTTTGAACATAAAAGAACTATTCAACCTTGAGCATTAACGAAGTCGAGAATGATTATTAGCCTAAAAATCTAATAAGTACACTTCCTAGAAGATAATTATTGACTTTAATGCAATTAAGTGACGCCATATATGCTCAGCGTCCAATCAAATGACGTCATGTGTGTACACACCCCTGAGATTTGACTAATAAGGGCATCGTATGCAAATTTGGCGGGAAAATTCAACCAATGGGAAATAAAACGACCAAAAGATTAATGTGTTTAATCGTCTGAGGCGAATCCTAAAATAATTTTCGACCAAACGATACTTTGGAAGCCACTCTAGCTAAAAGCACGTTTATTTATTTGTTGTTCTGTATTTATTGAATGTCATATTATATTTATATGTTTTTATATTTATTCTTTGTGTGTTTTAATTATATAATTGAGGTAATATTTGTTAAGTATGTTAAATTTGTAATAATAAGAGTTGCTCATTGATATTAATTTTAAAATACAAATAATGACTGTGAAAGGATTTGAACAAGAAATATAAAAAAATATAAAAACGTATTTTGCGTGCCATCAATCGTAAAATATACACTAATGGATAATACTTGAGTGGAAAGTCTTTGATGTCGGCAGTCGTCTGTTCCTTTGAAGGAGACAGGCAATTTTGTTCACACTTGGTTATCTCGCGTGTCTTCAATAAAGTTATACTGTAATATATTTGAGAGTTATTGTATGAATCCCGATATACATACTGAAAGGTAGAACTTCCTTAACGTCCATGAGTGTATTATGTCGCAACAAATGTAAATACATTAACGCTTTTTTTCTTGTTAATTTTCGGGGTAGGTGGACGAGTGGTCCAAACCCTTGGTTTTCAACCCCTACGACCCGGGATCGAATCCCGCATTGGGAACCTTTTTTTTTTAAATAATAAAAAAAAATGTTTAAATGGCTCCCCGATTCTTGCATAAGTTCAACCCCACCAGCGAGTGCCGATAATCAAACGGGACTCTGGCACATTTGTAATTGCAATAGTCGAACTGTTTTTCACATGTGTAGACATGTGGTGCACTTACGGTGA